>CATIWF010027300.1:0-34344 GCA_949630135.1 Balakata baccata
TTTATATTTTTTTAATTAAATCACCCACAACAAAAATAAAATCTTTTATAAATCTTTAAACCTCAATTTTAGACTCTAATAATACTAATTGCGGCAATTAAACATATTAATTATTTGCACCTAAAATACGGGCATTACATCTTACATATTTAATGGATTCATTATATTTGGAAAGATTATTTGATCTTTTGTACTAATTTTAAGGTCCTAGTTTGTACATTAACTGGATTAAATATCCACTAGCATACATAAAACAGTAAATTTATCTTTGAATTATCATATAATTCAATTTTAAGGTTAATATTTGCACATTAGTTTTTTTCATGTCATATTTCATATGATCATAAAAGGTAATCATATTTATATTCAAATGGTTATATATCTTTAAATATACATATGATATTAGATTGAATAAAATGCATACTACCTATCTTTTGTATGCACTTTATGTTTCATAAACAATTGTTAGCTCATTATATAATCACATTATATAATATTTAAATTAAATTAATTTTGGAGTCAATATATCTATATATATTTTGTGAGTATATATTTATACCCACCTCATCCAAAAATGGATTTTATATATAAAGATTGAATTTTTGCAACAATTTGGAAAAATTAACCATATAAAAATTTATATATAATTTATATCTCATTTAAATTATTATTTATATTTTTATATTTTTTTAATCCAAAATTAATATTTAAAGCTCACATTATTCAATTATATACCATACATAATCACATCACATGTAATAAAAGAAATTAATCATGCTATTTACAATTCTATTATAATTGCTAAAAAAATTCACACCATAAAGTAGAAAATACAAATTAAACTTCACCTCAGAGAATCTTTCTTGTTGCTCCTCAAAATTTCAGGCCTCCTTGCTCCAAATGAAAATGCTACATTTTATCCTCTTGGCATCCTAAGGGCTTCAATATATTAGTAAAAATAAATTATAGATCTATTAATATTACAAACTAATGTATGAAAATAATATAACTCATTACACCTTTGAAAACACAAAACAAAAGGAGAAAATATATTATGTAATATTAACATGTGATATAACATATAGACCAAATATAAAATAACAACCAGAACATCATTCATAACCAAATCAACTCTACTAATATAAAAAAGAGTCATTTTGCTCAAAAAAAAATCATGGGAATGCTTTAATACCAATTGTTGGAAGCGATTTTGAATTGAGGGGAGCTTAAGATCTCGGTCGAAAGTAGAGATTTCAAAAATTTTTATTTTAACTGAAACATGCAATTACACATTGCATGACATATAAACACATTTTGCATGTTAACCTTGAATATTTATCCACAACTATTACAAATCATATTTTGTAACTTCTATGGATTATATCCATTCGCCAAGATTATCCCATGATTTTTAAAACAAAATAGAAAAATAAAAGGTTAAGACAAATCTTTTAGGGCTGAATTTACCAAATATACAAACCTAGCCAAAAAAAAAAAAATTGAAAGCTTTAGTTGTATTTGATAAAAACTCTTTTGCTAATTATAGATGTATGATCACCAAAATTCTCATTTTTATGCTTTCTTCCTCTTACTTATAAAAACTAGAGGTAATCTAATTTCTCTCTATTTTCTTTCTTTCTTCTCCCTTTTTCTTTCTACTTGTCTTACTCTCTCTACTTACTATACTACTTCCTCTTCTTACTTATCTCTCATTTAAGTTTGTGATAAGGCTCTCTTTGGATAAGTAAGAACAAAAATATTAATAGCTATTTAAATAATAGCGAGGCAATTGGCAAAGTTTCATTAATAACACATTAATAGTTTAATGCAATGTGGCAAGGCAAGTAGCAAAGTAATGAAAGAAGGATGGTGAAAGAAGTAAAGGTAAGATGGAAGAAGCAATAATATATTAACCATGATAATTACTAATTTAATTAACAACTTAATTAAATTATAAAAATTTTAATTAACACTTCAATTAAAATTATATAGGAGACTTATAAGCGATCATTTCTAATTTAACTCAAATAATATAAGTAATCATTTCTAATTTAATTCTTAATTAAATTAATCCTCACATAATAAATATTGACTAGCCAAATAATTTAATTTGGATGTGACTCATAAGGTCAATAATTTTATCAGAATAAAAATATAATATTAACTCTTTAATATTATATCGGACATATTTCTGAATTCTTAGTATACCTAGACACATTAAATATAATTATGAAATTCTCTTTTTAATTATCAATAAAATATTGAATATTAATTTGACATCTATATCATAATATTAAATCATCTTGTTATGATCTTGATATTGATCAGGGTTATAGCGTGTCAAACCCTATTGGTCAATATGCTAATGAGTGATAATTAATGTTCTGATTAAAATAAGACTAATTATTATTAGTCTAACTAATAATATCAATCTTACATCGAATATATTATATTTCTTCCGACCAGAAATTTATTTTAGCAAGACCAAAATATCAATTTCATTAGAATCTTGCCATAATACTGCACGATAATGAATCCTACTATTGATAATCTTATGTCTCACTACATGACTAAATATGATGACTACAAACCGGATTACTAAGCGTAAATAGTCCAGTACAAGGTAAGAGCACATTCACAGCCACCCATAAAAGGACAATCTTGACATCTCAAGTCAAAGGACTTTGAGTTATAAAAAATTCATATATTATGATCAAGATAATAACTGTTGACGTCGAACATTACATGTGCAGTTATTATTAGACATTACTGTTCGGTACTTTTAATTCTTTAAGAACTCATTGATTTATCCATATATCATTATATTATGGAGAATGAAATTTTTCCTCAAAATAAATTATGTGATAACATAAAGGCTCAATGAATGCCCAATTCACTGTCTTTTTTTTTTGTTATGAACATTTTTAAAATTATCTTTTACCGGAAATATTGATCTCATTATTATCAACATCTTGATAATAAATTATATGTGGATAATCAATAAGTTGTATATTTTATAATATAAAGTAAATGTTACAATTCTAAAATATGCATATGTCCATTACGATATAATATTTAAAATATAAAAAGAAACAGAGAATTGAAAAACGGCGTCCCAAGTGAAGTTACTGTTGCTGCTGCTAACAGCAATGGAAGAAATAAGTCGTACAGAGCTGGATTTTATAGGAGTAAAAAATGGAGATAATGGTGTAGCTGTGGGCGACACCATCATCTCTTATATTTTTCTTGAGTTTTTGAGAGGGATGCAATTATTTAGTTGAAATTTTTAGGTAGATTAAGTCTATTAAACCAAATCAATTACACAATGACATGCATTTAATTATTTTATTTTTATCTTTACATCAACCAATAAAAATAAAACAATTAAATACATGTCATTATATAATTGGATTGATTTACAAATAATATGGTAAATCCGGTCTACCTAAGAATTTCTCTTTCTATAATGATATTTTCTAACATGCACACTTACACTGGAATGAGTGGCATTATGCAGATTTTATTTTAGTAAAGTTTCCATTTCAATCCTCCTCTCTATTTATTTTTGTAATCAGTCCCGAAACTATTATTATTATTATTTAGTTCACACATAAATTTTCCTTTTTCCAATTTAAATATTGAATTAAATAATTTTCTCTAATTACATATTCCATTAAATTCTCCCTTAAATTAATTAAAGAGAGGACAAAAGGGTACAAGTTGCATAGCATAGAAATTAATGTGTATACCACTTGACAATTCTTTTAATTCTATAATAATAATAATAATAAAAGACAATGACAATTGTATTATTTTTTTGCTATATGTTGTGTATATATGGGTTATATTTAGCAATATATATAATTAAAATACAACCTACATATAACAAAGTTACAATAGATGATACAATTTGAATTTATCTCTACAAAAAACATTATACGTTAGTTATATGTAGATTATATGTACAGCTAGTGAATGAATTGTTCTCAATTAGCACTCAAACGGTAATTCCTGGAGCTCAAATTGTCCAATTCAAGATTTTTTGACCCTATAATTCCATTTCTGATATTAGATTTAAAAAAGGAAGCCGGAAAATAGAAAAAACAGAGAGAGCAGTCTCACACCAGATTTTTTTTCTGATCTACCCTCAAACAGTGGTTTTTGGAACTTAAACTATCAAGTCCAAGGTTTTTAGACCATCTGAGTCCATTTTAGATGTCAAAATTGTAAAAAAAAGCCGAAAAATAGAAAAAACGAAAGGGCAACCCTAACGCCTGATTTTCTCTTCGCCGATCTGACAAATCCCATCTGTTTTTGGAAAACTAATATCATTGGAGTGATGAAAAAATAAAAAACTAATTGTGGTTTTTGAATTTCTTAATTATCAGAAATCGTTTGAATAGTCCATGGAATTCATAGTGGTGTAGAGAATGAGAGGAAAAAGAAAGAGAGGAAAAAAGTGAAAAAGAAAGAAAAATTAGGAAAGTAGTTAAAGAATTAGTAGAAAAAATTCCTAGTCATCTCTTATTTTTAGAAATAAAACTTATGTAAGGTAAAATTTTAATTCCCTTATAGAATGAAGAATTTGTGTCTAAATCCCTAATAAATTTGCAAACAGCTAAATAGCCATTCAGGCGGGGCACACACACACTATTTGCCTATTTTTAGCAGTATAGTGATAAAAATTGATATCATTTATGTTATTAATCCTGAGCTCCTATTGTCGAAAAGAAAAAGAAATTATATCCACTGCAACATGCAGCGCTACACTATCCGAAGAAGAAACAATATTATGCCACTTTTAATACTTGTACATGTCAAATGAGAACTTTGACAAAGGGCAAATTTCCTAATACAAAATGATGAATACAGAATTGAATGCACAAATTGCGTGGACATTCAAATATAAATTCAAGGGTGCCAGTAGCTACATGATGACCCCTTCTTGCAGTGTCCATTTTCAAAAAATTTACATACTCGCTGCCCTTTACTTGGAAGCTTGTATGAACTTCCATTTGCACCACCATAACTCGGCTGCCTGTTTGAAGATCTATCCCTACCAAAACCTAAATCTCTGCTTTGAAAGTGATTCCTATGGTCTTTTTGACCTGAATATCTGCTGTCCCCTCCATACCTTGGTTGGTTTCCCCAACTGCCTTGATTACCTGTAGAAATAACTGAATTTGTACTACCTTGTTCCTGAACTGACTCGTGACCAGATCCCCAAAACATGTTCGTATTACCTTGAGGTGCTACTCCTCGACTCAAGCTCGCATTTCCCTTAACAGTTCCCCGACTGGCATCAACTGTTGATGATGCAAGATGTCGGTTGTTGGAACCAGCTTCCCATTGGCTAACTCGAGATGAAGCAGGAACCCGGTGGATGTCTGAGCCTGCTTCGCCTTGTTTAACTGTTGATAATGTCAGAGGTTGTATTTCCAAACGTGTTTCCCACTGGTTAACTGAAACCTCACTGCGTTTTGTATCTCCCTCCGCTTCAGCGCTTGACGAAGAATGACCACTGAAGCTCTTTTGAGGATCAAGCGCGTTGCTTTGCCATAACCTAAGTGGCTCCTCTGTTAAAGTCGACTGAGAAGGCATTTGAGATGCTCTGAGTGGGTTAGCTGTTAGAATGCCTTGTGGTGGTATCTGAGCCAACTGAGGGGGTTTATTGATCACAGTCAACTGAGAAGGCATTTGAGATACAGCAAGTGGTTCATCTGTTATAGTTGGCTGGGAAAGCATCAGAGATAGCCGAAGTGATTCCTCGGCTGCAGCCAACTGAGAAGGCAATTGTATATCACCGGTTGAGCTCAATGCATCACTTTTCCCTAGATCAGGTGCTTGGCTAAATGGCTCAACTGGACTGAAGCAATCATCATCTGAACCTGGTGTTAATTCTCCATCACATCTCATTTTTGAAGTAGGGGAAGGCAAGCCACCAAGAGACTCCATTGCTTCGACTTCAGCCAACAGATCTGAAACTGATTCATCAACTAAAGAGCAGAATTCATTGGGTTCGGGAACAATTGGCTGCCAACTAGATGCATCAATTGTTGGGTGGGTCGAGGAAGAAAGAGTCAGTTGGTCAGCTCCTGAAGTTGGTGTAGCAGCATGATCAACGGTCCCTTCAGTGGGTTTCAGTGAAGATGCAGACACAAGATTTGAGTCCCATTCCTCAACACAAGGTTTAGCCGGAGTTGAAGAATAGCCAACCCATTCACCACCAATCACCAAACTGCAAGCAGTGCTCCAACTAGGTCCCGAATTCTGGACAGGAACATTTGAAGAGACAGACAGTTTGTTTTCGGCAACCCGAACTTTAAAGTGTTCATGGCTTTGTTTTGCTGTTGGACTTAGAATATAAGAGAAATCAATTTCCTTATTCTGCTCAGATTTTTCAATAGACTTAGCCACAGACACAAAACCAGAGTTGGAATCCCATCCACTTGTGGAACTGTTCATGCTATGAGGCCTCCAGTTTTGTCCAGAGGATTGGCCAGAATAACCCTCACTATCAGCTCGTTTCTCATCACTTTCTTTGACATTAGTTTGATTCTCTGTAGTCCTCTTTGAAACCTCATTTGCTTTAATTGGATTCAAACTCCACTTTTCATCCCTGTGCCCTTCCCTTTCATGAACAAACAGAGATTCACAAGGCTTTCCAGAAGAGGAAGGTGCAGAAAGTGAACTATTCTGGGACTGACCAGCCCAAGACTTGCTACCTTTTGGCAACTCCCAGCCTTCTAGGGATCGTTGAGCTTGTGCATCAACAGTAACTGCAACATCTGAGGCCTTAGTCCACGTAGAAGAATTGGAGCCCAACCAGCTACTTTTGTCAATGTTAGCATGGACTTGCACATCATTTTGCACTGGCTTCTGGGCATTACCAATTCTCTTATTATCTATCGAAGTTACGTCGGTAAATTGTCTGAAACCATATTCCCACTTTTTATCTGCATCATTAAAGGCAACTATTTGAGGTAATGAATAGCTGTCCTGAGGCTGTAGTGCCTCTTTAGGAAATCGGCTAAGCAATGCATCAGTCAACAAAATAGAATCATCTTGCTTCTCATTTATCCTCCATACTCTGAAATCATGAGGAAAAATCTCACTTGCATTCCATTTACGCAACTGCATCTTTGAAAATGGACCTTGAATTTTTCCAAATGGATCCTGATAATACCACAGTTTTTCTGTCTCAAACTCACTGACGGACAGCTCATTCCCTGAGGAAAGAGGTGGAGCCATAACAGACGATGCAATCCCAGGAAGTGATTCAGATCTAGCTGCTGCTTGGCTTTTACAATCAACAGTTACTGCACCAGCACCACCTAACTGGATCTTTGATGTATTCTGGCTATTTAACCCAAGTGCTCCTCCTCTCTGACTCCAAATGGATTCGCTCACTCCCTCCAGACTTCGTATAGTACTCTCCGGATCCACATAAAATGTACTGTCCATGTTTCTAACTTGCTCAGAGGCAATAGCTAAAGTTTTTAGTGCCCTGGTTCCTACATCATTCAGATCACTTTCTCTGGGCGGAGAATTGAGTTCTATACCCATTCTGACAACACCACCTGCATATAAAATATTAAAGTTACCACCAATTAAACTTTTTAAACAGACAAATTCAAACATGAATTTATCACAAGTATTTCACTGCCACAAAGTTATTGCTAAGAACCTTGTCTCTTGCCATCTGACTCGCCAGCGTCTTCTTCAGATTCATAACTTGGATCCATATTTGGGTCCACATGTATGTCAGGAATGTCAAACAACCTGCGTTGATGTTGCTCAGGGGACTTCAGAAGCCCTAATTTTTCTACCCATTCTCTAAGCGTGCAACACAGTCAAGGAACAACACAGTACTTAATTGAATTCGCCAAGCTTTCCACATAATTTCAGCAGTTAATATAACTTTTTATCCAATGCTTTATTTGACTACAAAGAAGAGAAAGGGCAGAGTAAAATTGGAAGGCAGCTGATGTTATTGATGCAGTAACAGCCAAAAACCTCTTCCTCCCAGGAATTTTACGTAAAACACAAAAGCCAAATGCAATGACAGAGACATAATGGAATAACAGCCATTAAACAAGTAACATGGTCACCAACAAGCGAAGCCAAAATTAGGAGTTTGTGATGTATGAGATGGCAACACAAAACATATTATATGAGAAAAAGAGTCAATGTCTTAGAAAATGTGGGCAGTTATTTAACTACCTCTGACCTTTCAAGGCACAACCAATGATCCAATTCACCACCATCACCCCCAACAACGACTCTTTATATTACATGACATACAAGTTGAAAATTTTTCCTCAAATGAATTTTCAGGATATCACACTGCGCCTGATTCTAAATATATCTAATATGAATTCAGCAACATTTGGGGAAAAAAAAACACACACACACACATATCATGAGAAATCAGAATAATCTCATAAAGCAAAGGATATTCCTTTCTGTGTCCCTTTTCACTAGCTCGATCACGAAGATGATTAAACCTTAATATCTCTGCTTCCAGACACTGGATGTCCAAAAGAAAAAAGTCAGTAATTTCATCAATCATAATAATAATAATAATAATAAAATATAAAAATAAAGGCCTAATGACCCTAATAATCCCAAACTCTGCAACATTTTCTAAATCAAATCTATTTTTTTATTTGTGATAAAATAGACCACTACTATTTTTTTTTTCAGTAAAAATTGTATTCAACGCTCCATGAACTTGTGTCATTGCTAATGTGCACAAGTAACTCAACATAGTTTACTACATTGGTTAGCAAATCTCACTATTTTTAAACTATTAACACATAAAATGGTATGACATTTAGCAATAGCTACATACTTAACCTAACATTTTCTTAGCTAAAAGAATAATTATGAGATTATCAGTTAGAAAGTGTTAACTGAAGGTAATTCTGGTGCAAGTAGTATTCTTTCATGTGTTATAGAGTTAGGGCAACAGCGCCCATTAATCAATGTGACAATTTATACAATAAGACAAGTTCACAAACTTCTAGATACAATCGCTACTGAAAAAGAAAAGTAATTGTCCATTTTGTTACAAATAAAAGGATATGATTAAAGTTCAAACAAGTCATAAAGTTCAGGATTACGATGCCATTAGGACTTTAATGAGAGGGTCAACTTTAACATTGGAATTTTAATTCACATTCATGAGACTAACTCACATCACTAACTCTGAAAGGTTGCAGCACCCTTGCTTTCTCCTGAATTTCACCCTACAGCCAAACAAAAATCTGCATTTGACAAAGGGGCACAGATTTTTAAGTTGGAACACAGAAGTGAATATTGAACACTCACCACTTTTAGCCGTTCGATAAGCCCACATTTTATACTCTGACGTAAATGTCTGCATTCATCCTGGAGAAATAATTAGCGCATCAACACTATAAGAAAAAAGAAGGAAAAAAAAAGGTACTTAATCTAACAAGGCTTCAAGTTACTACCTGAACTGGTAGTCCATCGAGTGCCCAGTCTTAATGGCAAACATAAAAATAATAGCAAGAACTCCATGCATCATCACAAAATTTGAATCCAAAAAGAAACAGAACTGATATACTTACTACAATCAACTCAATAATTAAAGATAAAGGTAAAGATTCAAATAAAAGAAATCATCTTTCCTGTGAATCTCAAGGTAGTCCAAAGAAGACAAGTATAAAAACATAGCTAATTAAAAAAAAATGTTCCTCTCATTTAAGAATCCCATTAGAAAGAGTAAGCTTTTATAATTATTATAGTTGACATACACTTTTGGCGCAGATACATAATCTTTATTCTTAATTCAGATATATGACACCTAGTTTAATAGATTTCACGACAACATATCTGTTCCTTTTCCTTTTCTTGATTAGTCAGAACTCCCTGAACCAATTTTTTAAGAGGGAGAAAACAGGACAAAGTAAGTCACTTTTTCTGAAGATATGTTATGAACCTTTATGAAACTAGATAATGAGGAAGAATATTGGAAATTGTTATCAAAATAATAGCAAGATTTTGAACAGCAATCCCCAAAACAAACAAGGAAAAAAATGATGCTCCACATGCACCCTCCAATCACAAAATTAGAGATGGAGAATAAAAATTTACATGTTCAAAAACATGCTTTATAGCATGTTCTGGATGCAAAGATAAAAATATGCACTAGTAGCACTCGAACCCACTTCATGTTAAATATCAACAGCATAGGCAAGCAGGAAAATTATGACAATGGCACACATATAATGTAGTGGCAAATGCCCCCATAATTACTAGTAAACAGAATTTGAAATTAACTTAAGTGCTTTACCACTGTCAAATAAAAGAAAAAAAAAATGCAACCTAAGGTTTCGACTATGCTAACCCAGGTTTTGCCTGCTGTTACATTATATGCTGTTTTGAAAATCACTGGCAACTGTCCATTACAGCAATTACAACCCACCACACACTGTTACAGCTGTTATAGACTATGTATATATACACCCCCCCTCCCCCCTTCATTCCATAATAGCACCTACAAAGACTGTTGGCCTCTGGATAAGACAATCTCAAAGATAAATCCCTGAATACTTGTGACTGATGTTCATTATCTAATGCAAAAAAACATGTGAGATGAAACTCCTAGCAGACATGAATATGTAGAAGAAACTGAGGAAGAAAAGGACAGAGAAAGAGAAGCTACGAAAGCACCACGATTGAGGAACTTCTTATTCAAAAAATTCCATAGTGCCACCAATCTAACTTTCTACCAATTCCAAAGTCCAAAAGAAGAAAAACATAAAACATTTGGAACTAGGAAAGAGAAGTATCTATTTATGGCATGCCTTTACTCACCACTGAGAAGTCCTGATTTGAAATTTCATCAATTGATACAACCTCCTTCTTATCCAAATTTAATACTTCAAGCTTAAAATCAGCTGTTCTCGAGCCAACTTTATATGACTCATCCACCTTGCTAGTACCTAAACACAGGATCATCAAAAAAAAAAAATGTATATATGTCAGCAAACTTACGCTTAGCAGTATATTTTTGAAAGAAAATCAGGGAAGCATCACTTTTCTTTTTAAAAAGTAACTAGGAGCAGTGGTGACAAGAATAATACCTACAACTTGGACAAGCCTATGCATTTCTTGCTTTTGATCGCCACTAGAAATCCTAATCCGCACAAATGACCCAACAACATTTTCATGGAAATTCTCAGCATGGTCCAATAGGTTCTCCATCAAATTGCATTTTAAGTATAACAAATTAATGTTGTGAACATCTATTGCTGCATATTCATCAGGATTAGGATTAATTGGTGATTCTTTCTCATTCATCCCTCTATGAGTTCGGCGCCTAGTATCATTGACTATCACCAGTTGACTATCACTGCTACCAGCACCCTCTAAGTGACTATTAAGAGCATCAGGAGCTGTTGCTTTAACAACATCGTCAGCTTGACATTTTTCTTTTATGAGAAAGTGGTTTTCAAGAAGCTTCAGCATTTCAATATGACCCAAACGTGACATTCCAAATAGATTGATCAGCCTAGAATCACAAACAATTTGACATTTCTGGTGACGATCATGAAGATTTTTTCTTTTTACATATTCTAGTAAAAGAGCCTGGACATCAAACTGAGATAGCACAGATGTATCCCCATTTTTCATGTGTCCAACAAATTCTAAGAGTTCCTTTGTTGCCCATTTTGTCCCTTCAGGCAAAGGAGTGCCATTATCAATTGTTGATTCTTCCATAACTTGAGCATTCTTCCTATTGACAAGCTTTGATCCATCTAACTGATTGGATTGGTCCTCAGTCTTTCTTCTCTTAGAATGATTTGCCTCCACATTTCCAAAGCAGTTATTTAAACTAGAGCCTTTCTCATTATTAGCATAAAATGGTTCATCTGTGCGTACCTCCTTAGGAGAACCAAATTCAGTTCCTCTCCAGGAATTCTTAGCTTTAGGTAGTTCATCTCCCTTCCAGGGATTTTTAGCACTAGTTAGCTCATTTATAGTCAAAGATTGCTTAGCTTTTAAGTAAATCCAGTAGATCTTAAAGAGATACTCCCAGCTAGTTTGGTCATCAAAGTCCACTTGAACCTGCAAATTTTATATGCAAGAAAAAGTGGAGAACCAATAATCAGATGGCACCCAGATTACTAGGTTTAGGTGCGACTGTCTAACAGCTACAAACTCCAAAGATGTGAAAACTCAAGCTTTAACAGAAAAAATAAAAAAGAATTTTGGTTGAGTAAATTTCACAAATTCTATAGTCGACTGTTGAGTGACAATAAAAACAAAGCTAAACTTTAGATGAAAGAATCACCACAATCTGCAGGAAAGTAAGCAGCCAAAAAGGATATTAAAGATTCTCTCAATAATGCTATGCATATGCCCTCTCCACTCGTAATTTAACCAAGAAAGCTAAATAAACAGCCAAGGAAAAGGACTTTAACGCACCTGTTCTGTATTTCCGAGAGTAAAGTTCTCAATCAGCATTATAGTTCTCATGCATGTTCCACAAAATCCTTTTGTACCTCTTACACACACATAATCAGCACCCTTGGTGCATCCTTTGCACAAAGAGAACGTACAAGTATAGCACATATAATGTGAAGCTTTGTGACAGTGGCTACAAATATGCCACCCTGCAAATATATCATGATTAGATGACGTCTAACTATGAACTCAAGCTAATAAAAGAGATAAGTATGGAAACATTATAAAGAAAGAGTTTGACTACAACTAATCTAGAGAGACATGCATATAAGCGTAAATGGAATGCATAAAGATGGCAGATTAAGTATATTACAGCCGCTAAATTAGAGGGAAAAGCAAAATATGGCAACACATTAAATAGCAAAATTTTAAGTGGCGCCGCAATTTTGAAACTACAAATAACTTTTTGTGTAAATGCAAGGTGAAGTTCCTTCACATTTGAACCGAAAAGAAAAACTCATCCTCCTAATTAAAAAACTACTCAGACTACAGTGTAGCTTAGCGTTGATTCTTTTGGAAACTGCTAGCTAGGATTATGGTGCGGAAAAATGTCCAAAAGCAATGGACTTCAACTTAGATGAAAATAGAGTCATTCATTGAGACATACCGCAATTCCATTTAGCTTTTGATCGGAAGAATGCTTCGTCCCTCTTTATACAAGAAGGATGATACGCCTTAGGGCAACCCCTGCCACATAGCAACCCAAAATAATTAAGCAATTTAAAAGCAACAGCTCAGAGGAAAACTTACAAAAAAGTACAACCCAAAACTGTCTAATACCAAAAAAGGAAAATGGCAAATGTATGTTGTATTAACCTCAGGATATAAGAAATAATACACATTTTAAGTAAACTCCAGCTCTTACACACTACTATTAGGCTTAAGCTACAACTGAATTTTCCTGTTCTATAATCAAAATTTCTAGGAAACCAAACAAAAAATTAAAAAAAAGGACACATCAAAACTCACCGGCGATCACAAAGCACGAGGCTACCACCATCAAAACAAATAAAGCAAACATCTTCCTCATCCCTCTTCTTCCTCTGAGGAGGAGGCGAGGGCCCCATTTTCCCCTGAATTCTGGGAGGCCGCCCACGCTTCCGCTTGACGGAACTAACATCCACAACTCTAGCAGTAGTTCCAACCTCTACATCCACCATATCCAAATCTCCCAGAGCGACCAAACCAGTAGCAGCAGCTAGAGGTCCAACAAGCTGCGAATCCTCCATCTCCCGAATCGTCTCGCATTGATCGATGGTCATAAACTCATCGCCATGTAAAGAATTATCAAAAACCCGCTTCTCTCCATCCCGTTGAATACTACAAGGCCTATACTCCTTCTCTTCCGCCTCTTTTCCCTTCTCTTTCTCCTTCTGTAACTCTTGTTGCTGTTGCTCCATCACACACACAAAAAATAACAGAATTGAAACGAAATGAAGAGATTGACTACTCTTACTTACTGATTAAAATTGGAACAAAAAATCCAAAAGAATTAGAAGAAGAAGAAAACAGAAGAAAAATCAAAGTACTGGAACCCTAGGTCTAAGTTGAAAAATTGGGAAACAGGGAAGAGTAGGAGGAGGAGGAGGAGAAGAAGAGGAAGTGGGCACATGAAAAATGGACTGGGTGAAGATGTGACAGGCGCATTTTACTTTTTCTCTTAGTACGTATAAAAATATTTATAAATACATTTATATAATTTTTTATTTTAATTAATAATATAAATATAATATATAATTAAATTAGATTATAAATAATATAAAAATTATAATAATCTAATAAAATTTAACTGATTAGCAATAAACAGTAGCAGAAAGTAAGAAATAAGAGAGGGGAGGGAGGGGAAGTAGTAAAAGAGGTGAGGATGACGAAACTCGAAGCCAGTTGGGAGGTGTACAGAGAGAGAAGCGTGAAACGCGGCACTTTGATTAAGGTGATGGTAATAAGGAAAGCATGTGTTTGGTTTTGGTAGGCACTGAAAGAACAACACGTGGTTAGTGGCGGTCTTGCTAACTATGTATGTCAGCATATGCGAGCAAAAAGCTGATGTTTATGTAAGAAAATAAAACACTACTACTAATAGTAGGGCCGCCTTTTTTCAAATACTGCTTTATTACGTATTATTGCTCTAGAATTTAGAGAAAAACAATTACGTAAAAATCTAACAACATAGTTAATTATTGTCTTTATTTTTAAATAGATACAGTTTAAATTAATTATTTTTGTTTTAAAATATTTCATATTTTATAATAATTTATAAATATTAATTATTGTAGATCTATATGTAATATAATATTTTATCTATGTATTAAACACATTTCTTAATTATTATACAGTAATCTTAAATGACATATTTAAAAATATAAAGATTAATATTTCTTTAGGAATAAGATATCGCAAAATAAAATTCTACTCAAGTGATTTTGCAATTGTCGTTTGATGTCAAAAAAAAAAAAAAAGTTTTACAAAAATTTTTAAATTTTTAATGAACTATTTTTTTAAAATATACTTTTAAAAAAAAATCTAATTTACCTGATAGTAGTTTTAAAAACTAAAAATTTTAAAAAAATCAAAGCGGGATCAAATAACAATAAAATTTTACTTAATTAATTACTAATTAGGTTATGATTATGTGGATTTGATTACTAATTATGTTATTGTTAGAGATCTTTCATTGCCGTCCTTGTTCACAAAATGCTTATCACTGTAGCAATTAGCAACCAGAAAATTAATTGATTTTTTTTTTAGAAAAAATTATTATTTACTCATTATAATATATTAGTACTTTTCGTTTTACATAATATACTATTTACTCCATGAAATTTTGATATATTATACTAGTATCCTCTATAAATTTAATTTACGAAGCTAATATCTCTAAGCAAAAGAGAATATTCATTTTTACTAGTGTATTATTATATTTTTTTCAAACCTCATAGTGTACTAATGTATTATATCAAATTACAGAGAGTAAATCGTATATTTTTTAAACTTCAAAAGATGATAATGTATTATGTTAAATTATAAGAAGTAAATAATAATTTTTCTTTCTTTTTATTTAGTATTTGTCTTAGTTGTCATAGGAGAGAAATATTGCATTTTCCATATATGATAAATTCACAATTAATGATATTCCCAATAGAAATTAATTAAATATTTTTATCAATTAATCAACTTCTTTTTCATTTCACCTTTCCTCATCTACTAATTAAAATTTGAGAAATATTATTTGTCTCCTAGTTATTACAATCACTAGTGAATGAAAAAAAGATGGTTTCTTTTTAAGAAGGTGGTTTCCTTTAAAGTTAAATTCCTGAATATATATATATATATATATATATAGAAAGTTATAAAATGATTTAAAAATGTAAAGAAAATATTTTCTTTTTTTATATTTTTCCTTTTTAATGTTTTGATTAATACCTCAGGAAGCATTAAGTAAATGGCAATTTAAAAACATAAATAAACAGTTAGCTTAAATTACATAAAACTGTTGTAAAAATCTGAAATGACTTGAAAATTTTCTAATTAATAATCATTTTTAGGGGATTTTATACTATTTGCCAACTTTTTAACTTTTTCTTTAAAAAATATTTATTTTTTCATCTTCATCTTTTTTTCTTTTCTTTTCTTTTCTTCTCCTTCAGTAGAGGATTCCCCTCCAGTAGAGGATTCCAGTGAGCTTAACCTTAAAGAGTTCAGAATTTTTATCAACAATGAATGCCACTGTGCTTTTGACAATGAAGAGAGGACAACCACAACCGTCATCGGCGGTAAGTATGGTGGCAAGGAAACCAATTGTACAAATGAAAAACAAAATCGTATCTCTTTAATTTCCACCCTGTCGTCTTCATTGATATCCTTGCATCGATCTTCATACCCAGTGAATAATTGTTTACTATCAAGAATCAATTTTTCTTTTTCTTCATTTTTCTCTTCTAATTAAATTTCAAAGAAAACATATATATATGTGTGTGTGTGTGTGTGTTGAAAATGAATATATATATGTGTTGCAAATGAATTATTGTTGAAATTCTATATTGATAGCAGAAGAAGAAGAATTAGGAATATTTTCGGAGGCAGTTTCCGACGAGACAAACGGTGGTGGGGTGGCCAACTGTGAATTTGAGGTTGAAAGAGCACAATCCACAATTTTTACTTGTAAAATCCCATATTGTATGAGAAATTTTCATTTTTTGGGTAATATCTCTAGTAAATTTTAGGTCTATCTGATAAATTTTGGGTAGATATTTAATATAAATTTAACTTTCACTAATTTTTCGGTAAATTTTAAATAAATTTTGAATAGATTTCTAGTAAATATTGAGTAATTTTAATTTTCACTGATTTTTCGATAAACATTGTATAAATTTCTAATAAATTTTGAATAACTTAATTTTTTCTAATTTTTTAGTAAATTTTGGATTAATTTTAAGTAGATTTTTATAAATCTTCGGTAGATTTCTGAAAGCAGGTATTGGATATACTTTTGGTTGACTTTTGACTGAATGTATTTTATAATGATTTTAGGAGTTTTGACATTTTTTAAAAAAAGTTTTAAGTATATGTATTTTTTGTAACATTTTCCAATTTTTTTGAAATTTTTGAAAATTTCCCTAATTTTTATTAATCTTGTCATTAATTAATGCTCTAAAAATATTATTAATACATATATCATCTAATGTTCAGAAAATTACCATTTTTATTATAAATATTTTATTAAAGATTGATATAATAATTGTTGGTTGGTCTTAATTTCCACCGATTATCATCATCCTATCATTGCTAACCATGTCATTCCTACTTGATCAAGATACACAATCATAAAAGTTGGAAGTGAATTAACTTTTGTGTTACCAATCGACCAACCAACCTTCCTCCTGTTCTCAAATTTCTCTCTTTTGTTTTCTCTTTCGGACAAAAAAAAAAAAAGGAATACGGTCCTTACATACTACAAAATTTTTACTTCCTAACCACTAAACTATTTTTATATGAGAATTATTTAGATTAAAAATAATAAAATTATGTTTGATTTAGCAATAATCATACGGCGTGTTTAAGATTGTTGTTAATGTCATAAAAATATACTTATAATTTTTGCTTTTATTTACTATTTTGTTATAAATTATTTTGGATAAATTATTAATACATCCTTGAAGTTTGTTTGAATATATTAGTTAGTCCATTCATTTTTAGAAATATATTATAAAGTCTCTTAAATTTGATTATAATAACTAAAAATACCTTATGTTACTTTTGAATAGAATCTTATGTGAGTCAACTAAAAAATATATTTATTTATTTCTTGATAAATTTGATATTTTGTTAATTTAAAAAATATAATATTAAAAAACAATTACAAATTTGACTTTTTTTGTATAAAGTTGATGATATTAAAATTTTGTCGATATTTTTTTAGTATTTTTTAAGACAAAAAGGAAGAACATATTTGATATTTTGTTTATTTATAATGAAAAAAATTAACCAAGAATTATTTAGTGTATTTAATCGAATATGAGAGATTTCATAATATATTTCAGAAAATAGAGAGACTAATTAATATATTTAACCAAATTTTATGAGATTACAGTAATTTACCCAATTATTTTTCTCAATTTTGCTTTTGAAATAAATATTTATTTGTTTGTTTGTCCATAAAAGTAATTTTCAAACTAAAAAGATTTAATAATATTTTTTTTTTCAAAATATGTTTTATCCAAATACAACGTCAAGAAAGGTCTTTGTATTGATTGGAGCTTAAAAAGACGGGAGAATAATTTACATTATTCATATTATATAAAAATAGATTAACAAACTATAAATAACCATTTCCAGTACTTATTCATGTCATTAGTACAAAGACCTTTTTGAAGCATGATTTTACTGGTGTCACTTATTTAAGGTAGGGCTAAACCTATTTATATCCCCATGAGTTTGTTTTTTTTTTTTTGCATCGATTACCCTTTTGAATTCCATTTTATTTTGTCCAATTTATCTCATGTGAAATTTAAACAAATAATAATTTACCCATTCATACTACGTGATAACTAGAATCACATTAAAAATATAAAATAATTTTGGCTTTTATGTCAGCACGATGGGACAAATTGTTACATTTTTAAAATTTCATATGAGGTAAATTGAACCAAAAATAGAATTAAAGCGGCAATTGATGCCAAAAACTGATACGAGAAACAAATTGAAAAAAAATAAAACATTCAGGTGCTACATGTGTATTAAGCCTTCAGGTAAATTTGTTTGTTTTTCTGCAAGCTTAACTCACCTTTATGTAAAAAGAAATAAATAAAACAAGGGTTTTTGGCGACAATTCTACTCACTAAAAAGTGCCAAATTTGGTTCTAAAAAGTCATAAACGACCAGCAAAATTTGAATGCCACTTGTTGCTATATGTTCCACCTCTAAATAGCAACAGTATTGTGAATTTGTCTCAAACATTTTTAGCGACAAAATTAAATTCAATATCGAAAACTCTAATAGGGAGTCGGGGACCATTTTTTTCTTTAACTAATAGCGACTAAATTTCTTATATGACAAACATAGAGTATCCCTGTCCATAAAATTGGATAGTAATTACAAATAGTGCTCTCAATTGCCACGTAAGTAAAATTTTAATTACATTTTTAAATATATTTCATTCTTACAATTAATATCAATTTCAATTTATATGACCACTTTAATATTTCGATATATTTTATTCACAAATTTATTATAAAAATAATATAAATCGGACCATTAAAATTTTTTATTCTAATTAAATTATCTCTCTCATCTTTCATCTTTTACAAGGTACTAAAGTTGCAGGCTTTCAAAACATCTATGCAAGTCCAATTGCAATGCCACCTCTTCTTTTGAAATTTTTCTTGGAAGCTGATATTGATGCTCTTATTAATGGTAAGCTTGATCACCTTGTAAGAAAAGGAAAATTTCCATAGCATTCATTACTTTCCATTTTTACATCTAGTTAAAGATTAAAAAAATTCTACTATCTTATTTTACCTTTTTAGGTAAAAATAAAATTAGAAATTTATTACTAGTGTAACTGCAACATTTAACCACTTTTTCTTAGATTTTCGCTTTTCACTACTTGGGGGGAAAAAAACAAAAAAGAGGAACCTAATTTTCACTTTTACCCTAAAAAGAAAAAAGACAATATATCTACACGGAATTATATTTTATTCTTTTTCTCCATAACAAGAAAAGCAGAAAAGTGAAAGAAAACTAAAAAAAATTAAAAACCAGTGAGTCATTGGACGGTGAAAATGACAATTGGCAGGAATGCTGTCCACATGCTTCTTCAGGGATCCATGACCCCTTTACATTTTTTTTCCCTTTATATTAGAATTAATTATTATGTTATTTATAAACTAGTTAAATTATATAATTATTTTATTTTTATTAATTATTATAAATATATATGTAAATAATTATATGGTTGAATTAATTTATTGATGGTATGATAAATTGAGTTTATTTAAGAATATTCAATTTTGTAAGGTCTAAATATAATGTGATAGTAGGGGTTGAAGATCCAAGGGGTCAATTCGGCCGCCAGATGTTCCAACCATTCACATTTATCCTGACTTCATCACAGGCTGGCTCTTCCCAATTGTTTGTTTTGCTGGTCCATTTTCACCTGCCAATCGCTAATGTATTCTATTATTTGATTGAGACTATACTTACAAGGTGAACTCATCTATTTCATTTTTTTTTTTAACAAAAAAAAATTCTGGAAACAAAATTTTTGTTGTTCTTTGAATATTATTAATTTATATATGTCAATAATTACTGAATTTTACTCTTATTATAATAAAATTATAAATTTTTTTTTGTCCTAGTAAAGTCATTTAATTTTATTTTTATTTCATTAAAATTACTTTCAGTCAATTTTTCAGTTTAGGTAATCGAAAAGCAGATATGACAGCTGATGTAATACATAAAATCTGATAAGATAGCTGATATGTTACTGAAAATTGGTCCGCAATGACTTCAATGAAACAAAAATATAGTTCAGTGATTCTTTTGGAACGAAAATTTTTTTTTGTAATTTTATTACAATAAAAATAAAATTCAGTGACGATATATGAAATTAAGCCCAATTTATACAATTGATATTTTTGATATGAGTCTAAAAAAATTCAAAAGTCTATTAATAAGATCCAATTCAGAATCAAACTTATAGATTAATACTATTCAAAGAAAATTTTAAAGTGAAAATCGAACAAGTTTTTCATGAAAATTCAAGTCTATTAAGCCTAATTCTAAGATGTTAAAATCCATTAAATCAAACACAGATTTAAAAAAATCAAGTGCAGTCATGTGTAGAGACGGAACTTTATGAGGATCCAGGCCTCTCAAATTTTTGAAACTTCTTTATATATATATATAATACACTTAAAAATTATGATAGATATTTATATATATATATATTTTCAATATTTGCTCCCTCCAGAATTTTAAAACTTCTTTATATAAATATAGTATAATTAAAAATCATGATAAATATTTTTCATGTATTTTTAGTAATTGATCCTCCTATAATAAAATAATTAAATCAAAGTAAATAAATATCAATATTAAATTTTAGTGATGAAAGTTTAATTTTATGTCAGTTAAAAAGTCATACTCTCACTATTACTAAAAAAAATATACAGAATTTTTTTTTTTTGTTGAACTTATTGAATAAAAGTTACATATAATCTTATGTTATTTAGTTTTTTAATTGCAAATTATTACTGCATTTATTTAGCTCTCTATTATTTTTATATTAGTTTTTAATTACATTCGTGTGGGGCTGTATTTATTTAGGCAGATGATCCCAATCATATTAGGTTCAAAGGGTAACCTACTGAAGTGGATGTTTAAGGTCCAATGACCATCCAACAAATTTAGAAGATGTTATTCTCTAAGCTTTGCATTTTCTTTAATGTACATTTTTCCATATTCGGGAGCATATCAATAGGCTCTTTGTTTGAACTTTTTTTTATTTAAAACAGTAAATTAATAAAAAGAGTCTCAATAAATTTTCTATTTTTAAAATTTTGAGGGAAGAGTGAATTTGATTTTTTATATTTAAAAAGTTAAATCTAACTCTTTATTCTATATGTCATTTAAAACACACAAATTTTGTATGCATGTTCTATTTTTTTTTATTGATGTATTACTTTTCTCTTTCTTTATAATAAAAATAATTTATTTTTTTAATAAATATTAACTTATAAGAGATAAAATAAAACGAAAAGAAAAATATAAAAATTCTATATTTAAAAATACTTTAAAATAATTTTTCTTATCTCTATACGACAAGTATAGAAACGGCACCGTATTTCTGGATGAACATAAGACGACACTCTGACCTTGAAAACGGTATGACTGTTTGGGTGGGGCAAGTCAGGCGTTTCTAGTACCTTGATATCTCATCGCAGTTAAGCAGAGCACGGTTTACTCGTTCTCTAAGCCAGACCTTCTCTTCTACCCATCTCAGCCACTGAGCTCGCTCTATTGCAATTCTTTTGATTATATTGCCATTCAATTCTTTCTAATTTTCCTTTTTTAGGCCTGAATACCGCTTGTTCCTTGTAAGTTCTTTAAAGCCTGTGAATTTATGTTCTCTCTCTTTTTTGTTTCTGGGTCTTTACGGGTTTTAATTGTTTTAAGCACTTCTCCTTTTTCTTTTCTTTTTTTAAAAAAAAAAATTATTTATGCTATATTGTGTGACTGTGTAGACCAAGATGGTTGCTTTGGCGTTGTTCTTTGCAATTTTAGATGCTCTTGCTATTTATTCATAGTTTAATCTTAATTTTATTGGATTGTTAGTTTAGCAATTCTGTGAATTGATTGGTGAGATTGATTTTTCTTTTCTTTTCTTTTTTTTTTTTTTCTGAAGGAAGTTGCAGTTTGAGGATGTCTGTCTCTGGAATAACTGGCAGTCCTTCAGGGTGTTGTATTCGGATATCTGTGAATGGGGCAGGGTCTTTTTGTAAGCGACCTTCAGCTTTTCCTGCTGGGGAAAGGATAAACTTACGCTTACTCCGTATAGATAGGTATTGTTGAACTATCAAACTGCGATGCTGAATATATTGCTGCTGCATCAAGTGCATGCCAAGCTATATGGTTACGTCACTTGATGAGTCAAAGCATGAACAACAATAATTTACTAACCTCAATAATTTACTAATTATTATTATTATTATTACCAAACAAACTAAAACTCTACTATTTTTATAACCAAACACCTCTAGTTTCCTTTTGATATATAATTGAAACCCTAATAAAATACAACAGCTTTTATTCTTTCAATCTGTCTTCCTCTTATGCTGATCCAAAAAACCTCTCTCTCTCTTGCTATTTCCAAAATTCTGCCTTGATTGAATTTTGAACTTTTCATTCTTCACGTGGTCAGGTTAGTTGCTAATTTTCTCCATTGGATTTGTAATTCAAATATGATCTCTTCTTGTTTTGGAATTGACTTAGTTGTATTTCAACTATTATAATTTTTAATTAATTATTTTATTTCCTTTCTTGATTGAAGAAAACTCTTGAAAGCCGTCCACTGTAATAATATTTCGTTTGGTTAATTATTATTTTTTTTCGGTTGAACAATTATTTCATTCTTTGTCGTCCCATCATCTTTTTCTTTTGTTGTTTTGATTTCTTTCATTCCTACATCCGAACTGTGTTTTTTTTTTTTTTTAAATTGATTTAATATTATCTTATTTTAATTTATTTTCTTCTCCCATCAATGCATTGAAAATTCTGGTTCCACAAATGCCTTTAACATTTTTTGTCCTTTTACAGTGTAAAACTGATTACCTTTGTTGGAATAAATTGATTTTGTTTATATATTTCTTACAGTTTAATTTTGATGGCTACAAACTATTCATTTAAGGCTTAAACGTCCTTCTAAGTATTTGTTTGGAAGTTATTAGCATTATTTTCTGTTAGATTAATGTATCTTTTCTACGGTCTACCGTTTATTTATTAACATTTTTATGTAAACTCTCAAATTGGATTTCCTAATATTAAATGGCTCCATAATATTTGGTTTAGTATAGTAGCTTAGAGATTAGACTAGAATTATAATTTTTGGAATAATATTTTCTTATTTATCTATTAGGAAATTCAGATATTCCATTGATAGATTGAGTAACTATCTATTCAATTTTGGAATTCAGCTTCTATGGATACCAAGTGAGTGGTAATTATGGCGCATAACTCGTCTTTCATAAAATAATTATCATTTATTGTTTTCAACAACAAAAATGAATTTCTATACATGTGATTAATTAGACTATTATTTTTAACTTTTATTTTAGCAATTGGATTTGATTGAAGTATTTTACACAATTAATTTTTCCATAAAATTCTTTATTATTTGCTCTAATTATATTGAATATGTTATTAATTTAATTATTGTTAAATTCTCTATACAGTTTTAGGTATCTAGGAATAAGTTCTTGATGTTTGTTAATTTGTATATCTGTATTGATATTTTGAAATTATTTGAACCGATTTATAATAATTTTTGTTTGAAAAGAGTATTATTGAAATTGTTATTTTGTTATCTGATTTATTATCTTATATCGAAACGATATTGTTTATTGAATTCTTATTTATGAATATTGTATTTTTTGAAAATAATTTCTGATTCTGTTATTTGAAATTGATTTATATTGACGATTGTATTTTCCTTATGAATATTGTTTTCAAAACGGTACTGTACCTATCTATTATTTGGTTCCATCATGTGTAATTTATATATTTGTTATCTCACTCCATTGTGAGCAATATATCTGTTATTTGTACTCTACACAGATATCACATTCTTAGGATCGCATACATTGTCATTATGTATTTTGCCATTGCATTTGCATTAGAAACATGCATATTGGTATATGTAGTAGATGATATATGTATTTATTACTGGTAGTACACTTACTATTTATATGACCTTTGGTGGTGTGAAGTATCACCATTGTACTATACCGTGTATTTTTAAATGTTATTTAGATTTGATTTAATTATATTAGGAAGGAATTAATTATTATTTTGTTTATCAATTTATATTTTGAACTTTTGTTTATTTATGAAATTCTGACCTTTTCAGTACTTGGCATACCATTGAATACTGTTTTAATATTTTAGATATTTAATTTTTCTGTAATTCTGAATTTTTCAGTATTTGATATTCAATATTATATTGTTTTGTTATTAATATTATATTTGTAACAATTGAAAGTGCTTGAGAAACTATTCGATCATTTATCTGTTTCTAGTCCGTTGTGTGCTATAATTATCATTCATTAAGCGTGTTGTTTGCTCATTCTACATCTTTTATATTTCTTTCAGATATTGGAGATAACATTTTGATCATTGAAATTTATAAAAGGTCGGACCACAAAATTTCTACTTTTAAAAGTTATATTTGTATGATTGTACTAAGGCTTGCATAAGTTAAGTTGGTATTAATCTATGCACCGGTCATGGCCAAGTTTGGGTCGTGACACATACATATGGTGGGCAAAAACCAAGTGTCGATGCAATTGAATCTGCCCATGACAAAATAATCATGCATAAGTTCTATGAGAGAAAGAAACCAAGAATTGACATTGGGAAAAAGGTTAGGGAAGTAAAGCAGTCCCGTGTTGTGCAGGCTGTCACAAGCAGCTTTCAAATCCCATCCACACTGGTCATTATTAAAACATCAATCACATTCCTAGTACTTGGAGTTCTCACTGTTCTCTTCCCTACTGAAGAAGGTCCAACCCTACACGTAGCTTTTTCCTTAATGGCTACGATATATTTTATACATGATCAGCTGAAGAGTAAAATCCGAGCTTTGCTTTATAGGTATGTTGGTCGTAATTGGTTTGTTTTCTTTGTTTCCTTCATTGTTAAATCCAATCTATCTTTGTTACAGAATATATGGACTGAACTTTATTCTCAAGGTACTTTTTTGACAATTTTTAATCTAGAAAAATTCCTTCACCTAATATATAACAGTAAACATTTTGAATCATAAGTTTGTTGCTGTGGTGCAGTGCTGGAGCTTTTGTTTTCTTGTGGCTGTTGGGAACCTTCTTAATGGTATCTGTGATCCCACCATTGCCATTTATTAAAGGACTAAGGAGTTTCGAAGTTACTACTTCATTGATAACTTACGTTCTACTCTCGGTTTCATCAACCTATCTAAAGTAGTGCCAGTTTTCCTAGTACAATATTTCATTTCATGATCTCAATTTTGTAGTGAGTGGTTAGTGGTTCATCCATCTCTCCTTTTCATCTTAAGCTGTGCCATCTCTATAACTGTAGCATCGATCCTTATATAACGTTAAAGTTTTTGTACCTATGCTTCCTGTTTATGAAGAAAAGGTTTGTGAAAATGACTGTTTTGCAATTTGAAGAATGGATGTTTAAACAAAATTGAAGCAACAGATTGCTTGCACACTCTTTCATTTTCTCATACATGCTCTTTGCTACTTAGATTTTTCGTTTCTCTCATTAAAAATTGAAGTATAAGCATACTGTGGTCGAAAATTACATGAAGGTTATTTAGTTTAAATTCATAGCTTTTGATGGCAGCAGTTGTGGAATGATTGCAGCATCATCTCTAGCTGATGTTCTATGGCGAATTCATTCGAGGGGCAAAATCTATTATGGAAGAGAACAGCTTTTTTTCTATTCTCTTGTTGGCTTGAGCTCCAAGATCCCCTGGCAATTGGTGGTTGATGATTTATTTTAGTTGCTGCAGTCCAACTCTCTGAAGAAGTTGACGGACTGATATAGGAGCTGTTGATGGACTCCTTCCATGTCTTTTTGGGTGTTTTGCTATTTGTTTCTAAACTTGAACCACAATTTATTGTTTGTGTACAGTCACAGAATTTGTAAGATCTTTTGTTCCTGAAGGGCCTCACATGTCTCATTGAGCAACTCGGCCATAGCCTAGAGGTTTCAATCGCACATCTTTGATGTACTTTCATTAGCAGCAATTAAAGTCACTGGTTATCATTCTGGCCATCAGAAATTAGTGATTCATATTCTCCCTATAATGACTCTATGCTGGAAATTAGTGTTATGCTGCTGATAAGCTGGGTTATAACTAGGGGGTGTGCGAAACTAAATTGAGTTGAATTTGGTTTAAATGGTTGAATTTGTTCGGTTTTTATTTAATTGTTTTGATTTTAGGGGTGAAGTTTGGTTTTTGGTTTGGACTGGTTTTTGATCTTTGAAAACCATTTCAATCATACCAATTGTGCTTTCATCTGGCTTCTTAAAAATGAAATGCTAGAGATCTGCACTTCATTACGATACTGCCATGATGAATGCAAAATAACTTCCGGACTCCGGATTTATCTCTAGATTAACAGATCAGGATATTAAATACTTAACAGCTGAAAATTATGAATGTTTTATTCTATACGTGAGGGGCAAGGATGTGCAACATAATTCACAGAGGCAAGGTTGTACGTAGATGAGCTATTTAACATCTGTTGAGAAATTAATACATGAAGTTGAGGTTAGTTGGTAGATTCATACATCTAAACATCTCTGCTCGAAATACAATCATATGTAACTCCTACCGCTAGTTTGACACTCAGACAGCCATAAGTCCATATGTTCAATGATCTGCTGCCTCACCTTGTGAACTGCTTCTGGGGAACTGCAGTTCTGGGCATTGCCTGAATTCAACAATAACTATTTATAAAGACTGAAGCAAGACTATCAAGTTCAAAGAAGGCAAATGATGTCAGATAATTTACAACTAAATCATGATCCAAATCTTTAGGAGCCATTTGAAAGATAAATGGCATCAAGAAGCCATGCAAATTAAGTCTACAAAATTGGAGATGGCAATTGGCATGTTTAACACTGGCAAACTTTTTAAGATGAATAATAGATTCATTTGTTTATCCCCAACAAAATGGAAAATATTATTTGTACCTTCAATGCTTAAAGGAGCTTGGGGACATCCTCGCATGTCAGTCCCATGACCACAATTATGACATGTGATTACATAGGAAGGCACTGCAGAGTTCAAAAAAGAGAGTTCTCAAATCAAGATACATGAAAATAAACACATTTTCCAAATATTATCATCTCACAAGTTTCTGTGTTGTGGTTCTGCATATCAGGGCATAAGGTCATCTTCATGTAAAACTATTCTAAAAGTCAAACAGAGCAATTCTAGTAGTTAAAGATTAGATAAGATAAACAAGAACCAGTAAAGATGGTGAAAAACTAACAAGTTGAAGTTTGTGACAGGAGGGTGATACTGACAGCCAGGTCCACTACTCTAGAATTTATGATGCAGTGGGTCAAGAACTAATATATTTTATACAATAAGGCATGCTACAGTTTGATCTTACAAAATGCCTTTCGGAAATTTAGAAAAATCTCAACTAGGAAAAGAATGTCCATTACTTTGTTGAATAAAATGATTTTGGGAAACCAAAATGAGAAGATCTCTGTATACTAAGAAAAAACAGTTACATCCACGGCCTAAAATTTTTAGCCATTTGAGATAAAATTTTATGTTTGCTTGAAAGAGAACAATGACTAAATATCTTTGACAAACAGTTAAAAGTTACTGTTATATTTTAAAGAAATTATCAGATAATACTATTAAAATTACTATGACAATATTAAGTTGAAAAAGTGAAGTTCAACTTGATAATATTTGGACTTAAAAAGGATAATAGATAAAATATATGAAACTAAATATAATATTCATTTACATTTAGTTCATTAATGCTAGGAGTTTGGGGATCCCTAATGAAAATTTTAGAAAATAAAAACTAATTATATGGGAGGGTTTTGGACAATGGGATGGCCATGGCCACATCCCCTCCTTCACTCTACTGCTGCAGATTCCCAAATAGGTTATCAGAAACTTACTATCAGGAGACGAAATCTGTTTCGATGCATGGCGCCAGGGATCTTGGGATCCATTTGTGAAAACAATTTTGGAGCCTGCAAAATACAAAAGATGTACATAAATGGACGTCTAATGATGATTTTGTTAATGTGACAATTATAAGGAAGATCAACAACATATTTGTGTTTTTTTTATTTTTTTCTGTTCTGTTGAGTGTTGAACACTATACAGCTTTTATTTACAACGCTTATCTCTTAAATAAAGATCCTTCCTTTCCTCCTGAAGGTATTAACTTAGCTTATTATTCAGCATTTAAAGCTTTACATCTCCAGCAAACCAGAGCTTAGTTAGATACTCAGAGATCCACTAACCGGAATAATTCAATAGAAGAAATGATCAGATATTAAATTAACACAGCTGATAAACGATCTTGCATTTCTATATATGGTTTGCCCAAGCTTTTTGCACATAATCTAGATTCATTATCGTGGAGAGAGGAATTTTGGTTTCAAATCTCAAACAATTGTTTGAAAAAAGAAGGAAATTGTAGAAGTAGAAAAAAAAGAAGGTAGTTACAAGACAAGCAGCCCAGCATGGTATACAGTTGCAGGGCTGAGATATACAGCAAATGATTATAGCAAGTTAAAAACATGAGTGATATAAAATAAAAGGGTCAATGTATGGACCTGCTATTTTTGTGCCCCCATAGTATATATTTGTTGCATCAACCTCAGGATAAATGCCCTCCCCAAAGACATTCTTACATAGGTCCAGATGGTATCTGCGAAAAAGGTCATGATTTCATAGATACTTTAGGTCCATAACAAATCATAATGTCTAGAAGTAAGGAGAGTCAAAATATATATGTGATACTAGTAAAATATAATGGGTCAAAATCATGCCTTGTGTCAACTTTTGAGGAGCGAATACTATCATTTGATGGTGCCACTTGAAAATATGCAACTTCAGTGCAAACTTGAAACCACCATAATCGATCAGAATCATTTTCAGTAACATCAATGTTTTTCAAATGTTTTTGGTTATACGTTTGAACATCGACGCCAAAACTTCCAACATAATACTCCTTAACATATTTGGCATAAGCTTCCTGAAATAAGAAAGTTATTTTATTTGTTATCAGAATCATATCAAACAGTGGAAGCAAGTTGGCATCCTGATTCACAACTTAATATAAACGTTAAATGGGAAATGAGGAAAATGATATAATCATTGGGACAATATAAATTATAAGCAGAGCACTCTGAAGAAACTAGTAATTCATAAATCTTGATCTATCTTAATCCCACATCCTAATCATATCACTTATGCAATAGGCCAAGCACTTGGACGATTGTTGCCCAGTTAATCCTTTTCTAGCATTACAATACACAAGATAGGAAATATTGGATTGAAGGTAGAATTCAGTAGGAAGCCATAAGGATCACATACAATGTGTACAAATAATCAATATACTAGAAGTACAGCAAGAATCCCCTAATTCCCTGCATGGCCAATGAATTACCCAAAAGATGATCTAATCTATCTCCTAGTTCTTGATAGGAGATGCCATAAATAAGTTATATGCTCACTGCATCTTGTAATTTCTCAACTTCTGCTTAATTCAATAATAGGGGAATTTTTGTAAATACAGTAAATAATACTGGCAAGAAAAGACAGTAATGCTTACCACTAAATCCTCTCCAGCGTTCTTTGCTTCAACAAGAGGGGCACATACCTTGTCTGGATTACCATATTGAAACTGCAAATTTAGGAGAGAGGAAAATAATTAATATCACAATTAAAAAGCAGTATAAAAAATAAAAAATCAAAAAAGGAAATAACCACTACCGCAGTAACAGCAGCATCAGCAAGGAAATATAGAAAATCACCATCAATCTCAAGCTGCAACAAAAGACAAAACGTAAACATGTAAGATGACAAGCAAAGCTTAAACCACTATCAAGTGTGTAGTTCATTATATTTATCTGGTTCTGAAACCACAAATTAAAATCATGATAGATGAAACAAACCTCAGCTGCATCAAATAATGTTTTCACTGCACTTCTGTTTGAAGCCAGCCTTTCCTCAACAAGATGAGTAGTTTCTTTTAGTGCAGCTTTGCATTCGGGACCAGCTGACTCACCAATCTGGTATAACATGGACATAGGAATCAAAGGCTTATATAAAAGGAGAAGACCAAAAATTTCAGGCCGTAGAAGCATCTCTTGAATGGAGCAAAAAAAAAAAAAAAGAAAAAAGTAAACGGACTGCAGAGAATCAAACTGAAAAGATGCACGGACAAGGACATCAGAACAATATTTAAGTCAAAACTTACAAAATCAACATTATATTCACCTGCTGATCAAATTCAGTGAAGTTGTAAACAGCAAGAACAACTGCAGAACTTGCAAGACTTCCACATGTTAGGTGTGGGAACTTAAGACGAAACCATGCACTCAGAGCTCCAGAATATGAAATTCCAAAAACAAACCATGGATTGTCAACACCTGTTCTATTGAGTTTCAGGTTCAGGGATTCCTACAAAAGAAAGTACAGTTGAAGAAAAATGAAAAATTAGAAAACACCTAAAATTAAAAATGGATTCTACAAGGAATCATAGTTATCACTTATCACTATGATCCTCATGAAGGACAGAAAAAAAAAAAAATCATCTTCAACTAGGTTGGAAAGCCACTGTCGCACAAATTAAGGAGATATAGTAAAGTGATGCCTTGTAATAGAGACAAGGAATTAACATCTTGAAGAAGCGAGTCTGTCATTCTCTACAACTTAAGCTTTCATTTAGATGCCAATGGAATTGCAAACATCCACACATAGGCATAACAATATAGTATACATGTAATTTTGTACATGTGTCTATATTTTTACACATGTTGTATCGGCAGAACTGCATTTGTGATTCATTGATATAAATAGAAAACGGATATGAAATGTAACTCGTGGAACTCAAGAGCCAGAACAAAGTGCTGATATTGTGATTATGCTTGCCTGATAATGTTGACGGAAAACAGCCAAGTCAAATAGTGCCTGTTTAGATGAAAGATATCTCAAATTCTCTGTCTCTAATGTGTTGAAGGGCGAGCTTTTACCATAGTATCGATGCTCAAGTGAAACAACTGCAGCTCCAAACTTTTTAGCCAAAACCTGTGTATTACAACAAGGTTCAAAAAAAAAAAGCAACTTTTTTCCTTAGAACACCCACTTTAAAAGAACTTAAAACAAATAAGGGAAAAAAAAAAAAGAATTAAATATGCAAAATAAATCTAAAATGCTAGCAATCCATATTATGTGGGTTTGTCAAATGCAATTCTAAAATATACTACAAAATCGGGAACACTCAAGATTTACCTTTGTTAAATCATAGTCAACTTTAAAAATCAACTCCAAACTCGATCAGAAAATACCAACCGACATAAATTTTAAGGCTAATTTAAGAACTAATCAAAAGATAAAAACTTACAGTGATATAATCATTGGCAATACCATCGCATGAAGATTCACCACAAATTTTCAAAAAAATGGGTCCATTTGGAATTCTAAAGTTGTCAAGGTATTCATAGTACCGCTGCTTAAACTTGCGATGATCCTGCAAATAACAAAATACCAATTAACAAAAGAAGAAAATAAGCTAAAGAATCTTTCCAACCCATTAGATACTTCGAAGCCCGCATAAAAGAGAAGCAAAAAAAAAAAGAGGGAGAAAGAGAGGTTACATATGGAGAATAGTGATCGAGAGTCTGATTAAACCAGAGTTCCTCAGTCGTCAAGTAATTGTTGCTTCCAGACAAGCGATGAAGCAACGAACGAGGTGCAGGAAAGCCTTGGGATAAGGTCAAGAGAAAGAAGAACAAGGAGAACGATGCGACTATTGAGGGCAACCTCATCGTCCGGATTGCTTGCTTGCTGTTTGCTTCAATGTCTAAATGAGAAAATTAAGGAACATTGATGTGAATGACCGGTTCTGTCTTTTCCTGCTGGGCTGGTTATCTAGCTAGCTCATTCTAAACAGTATACAGACATTGTGGTTACTTACCTTCTCCGCCAACTATAAATTAGATTGAAGATGACTATAATTACGAGAGAAATTTTTAATTACATATATTATTTACAAAATAATTCAATTATATACATATATTTTATTATTTTATTTTTATAGGTTAGATAATTATTTTCATAGATTGATGTCCTTAATATATATATATATATCATTTTGTAGTTGAATTAGTTTATTAATAACGTGAGTCTATATAAAAATTTTTCTAATTTCAATATTTAATTTTGTTAATTAAGTTTTAATAATTAGGTTCAATAAAATTTTTGGGTAAATTAATACGATTCCATAAATTTTGATTGAATATATTAATTAGTCTTTTCAAATTTATTCATCATGTTTGATTTCGTTAATTAAAAAGATTTTACATTACTTTTTATTCTATCAGTCAACTAGAATATTTTGTTTGTCAATTAAAAAATATTTTTATTTATTTTTTTTTGACAAATTTAACATTTTGTTAATTTTAAAAATACATTAAAAAGGACAAATTTAATATTTTTGATATAAAGTTGATATTAAAATTTTATCATATTTTTTAAAACAAATTTGATATTTTATTTATCTATAATTACGAAATAAATAGAAAAACTAATAAATATATAAATCAAATCTGAAAAATCTTATAATATATTTTCAAAAATAGAAAAACTAATTTTTGTATAGCAAATGCTAAATGGTCAAATTAATCCTCTTAACTATACCAAAATAAAACGAGTTATGCTCTAAAAATTGACTTAGTACAATTTTGGCTTTTAAATTTTTTAAATGAGTTAACCTATTAAATTATTTCAGCTATCAGAGATTGACACATGGCATTTTAAACTTTAACTTAAAATTTTAATTTTTTTTTATTTTCATTAAAAAATAAATTATACTAAAATTAGTTTTTATAATAAAAAGTAATTAATATTTCATAAAAATATTTTTATAATATATAAATAAAATTTTAATTTTATATCTCTCATTTTTTCCAAATCTTTCCCCTTACTAGCTCCCAAAAACCCTAACTCAACCTCGACATCATCACCACCATATTTAGTCAATCATCCATCTACTATAACTTCCACGAGTGCAATGTTTTCCCCTTCCTCTACAATCATCTTCTTCATTCTTTATTAGCCGTCAACACTACCATTGTCTTTTGCGCCATCCCCATCCCTTGTTTTGCCACCAAATCCACAAGGACTTTAGAGCCCTAACACTCACATCCTATTGACACCAAATTTTTTTGTAACACATTATACTTATGGATATCACTTATATTTATATCATATTATCATGTATTGCATAAAATAAGACATAATCATGTTTATAATGAGAAATAAATTTTTTTTAAAATCATATAATATTTCACTTTGTAGCATTTAGCAATTCAGCAAAGCATAACGGCTTGACTATATACATAATATATATTTATCACATCACTGCGCATTCACTAAATTATACGTGTATAGATATACATGATAGGTTTTGATTATGTATCACATACATATAACGCAGCGGAAAATAAAATTTTCAAAACCCGAATCAAAAGATTATACATGTGCCAATTAAAACTAATTTAACCAAAGAAAAATTCAGAATTTATACCTTTATAATTTCTGGATTTTCTTCAACTTCTCACTTTGTTGGGTTGTAGCAAACCACAACAATCTAATCTAGGATTGTCTCTAACAATATCCACGCAAAGATGAGATGATGAAACCACTAGCGAGATGGCTTGAACATACCTCAAAATCAATGTTGTAAAAACCGGACCGGTCAACGAACCGGAAAAGACAGAGGGTCAAGGGTTAGAGGTCCAACCGGGGTTGAACCGGGATTAAACCGGTCAAAGTAATATTTTATCAAAATATAATTTTTAATAAGTTCATACACA
>CATIWF010027301.1:0-47520 GCA_949630135.1 Balakata baccata
AAAAGAAAATGGGCTAAAGAGATCATATGAATTTATTTGGAATTTTTAAAGCATTTATTGAATTAATAGGAATTTTTTAGTAGAAAAAAAAATAAAAAAATAAATTTTTGGAGAAAAAGGAAAAATGAAAGTAAAAGGAGAAAAATAGTTTGGAGGATGAAAAATAAGGAAAAATGAAATGTTTACAAAGATTAAAAAAAATATTGGAAAAATTTTTGGTCACACCGGAAAACATGTTAGGTGACCGAAATTTCGAATTATGCGTCAAACAAGTGTAACGAGAAAATATAATATCGATATGAGAGAGCGGGAAGTAGTTGAGAGTTTTATTTTCAATAGAAAATATGATAAAAATGATTTTGTAGTTAATCAGAAATTATTGTTGTTCAGGCGCAATTACGAGACCGGCGCCAAAGGCAGACCGGAAAAAAGAGCCGGCAGATATCGACACATGAAAGTTGAGGTCTGTACAGTAATTTATAATTTTAGCCATTAAATGTTTAAAATTTAAATGATTTAATATGATAAAATAGTTTGAAATATTATGGAAATACATATTTGACAAGAATTTGATATTTTAGCTCATATATTAGCATAGACGACAGTTTAGGGAGTTATTGACATGTCAATAGGGTTATTGGCCCGGTGGATTTTCTGTGGCCATATATTATACTTTACGGCCCGGTGGATTTTTTGTGGTAGTATGATACATATATTCGGTCCGATGGGTTTCCTGGGACCGTGTGATAAAATTTATTCACATATTTTCTCTGATCCGGTAGGTTTCCTGGGATCATGAAATGATATGTACCCCTCGTTTCCCTGTGATTAGTTTATGATGATTTAGTATATGAGCATGACAAGAGATTTTTATGAATTTATGATATTGATGAAAAATTTTATATTTGATATTTTCTATAAATGACTGCTATTATAAATTACTGTACCACTGAGTTGTATAACTCAGTGCGGAAGTTTGTTTTTCTCTCGTGCAAGTTTAAAGTGAAGATTAAGCGACAAACATTGTAGATATAAAGTCGCTGATAGTGGACCCCACAATATGGAGCCAAGTAGTAGCGACAGCCATTCTGAGCGGGTTGGTTTTTCTTTTGTATTTTATTATTATGGTATTAATGTTGTAAAAAAAAAAAATTTAAATACTCACATATAAGGGAATATAGACAGAGAGCGAGTTTAGAATTATATATTTTTGTTTTATATTTTATTCTACTTAAAAGAAAAATGTTATAGTATTTTATATTATTTATAAATGTTTTGATATTTGATTTTGTAAACCGTAACACTACTTATCAGTCTGGTATATGATGGTGTATACGGAAGGATAAAGAGTGTTACAAAGCTAGTTCCGTTAAATAATTAAAATAAATTTATTTTTCATCTCTCACATCAATTTATTTATTTTTTTTTATAAATTTTACAATTTATATTACTAAAAATTTTACAATTTATATTCTTTGTATCCTTAGGTCTAAGTTTTCCATAACTTTAGTTAATTATTCATTTAGTCTCTTGTTATATTTTAAATGTCCATTTAATTTAATTCATTATTATTTATTTATTTTTGTTTATTATTATTATTATTATTATTATTATTATTATTTTCAAATTTCGGTTCTAGCTGTTTCGGCCAAACTAGCAGACGTGATATTATTAGATATTGAACTCGTATTATAACTCATATAAAGATTACTAATTTGTTTATTATTAACAATCATATATAAAATAGAAATAATAAATATTTTATGTTCATTTTGTTTGTCCTCCCTATTCCTAATCATCCATATACGATGCATATGAGTTTAATAATTGGACTCATCATTATTAAATAAATAAATAAATAAATAATAATCTTGTCAGCAAATTAATTTTAGTTAATTTTAATTATCATATAATTAAGTAACATGTAATTTAAATATTAATGTTTTTTAATTATATTTTATATAAAAGTAAATTATATTTTACTATATATGTAAAATTTAAAAACTCAACTTGTTATGTATATGATAAAGAAAAATTAATTGTTGAATTCTATTCATAATATTTTTTTTTATTCTAATCTTACAAAACTTTTACTTTGAGCTTTCTTCTACTTATAAGATATAAGGAAATACTAACAATAATTAAATTGCAAATTATCAAATATTTATTATATATAATAACAATAAAAGTTAAATATATTATATAACTTTAAATATTTCAAGTAATTTTCATTCAATGTCAGTTCTTTGGATATTAAATTAAAAATCGGATTAAATGTTAGAATTTTATTTATAATTATCACTTATTTGTAACTCATAAATTAAAAATAATAATATAAATTTTAAATAATATTATTCACGGAACTTAAAAAATGTTGGACATTAAATTAAAAATTGGAATAAATGTTAAAGTTTTATTTATAGTTATCTCTTATTTATAATTAAAAATAATAATATTAACTTTCATTAATAGTACCCACGGACATAAAAAAAATTGTTAGAAATTAATATTTTCTTTATTAATTTATTTTTTTCTTTTTAATATTAGTTATCTGATTTTTTTTTTATATATAAAACATAGTTATCTAATCCTAATAGAATTGAACTTCTAATTAATAAATTATTAATACTATTCACTAATAAATTCAATTAGTAAATGACAAAATTAATTCAATTAACTAATACAATCTGGTTGATTTTTTTGATAAACTTGTATATATTCCCACTTTTATATATAATATAATGATATAATAGTTTTTCATTAATGTGCGTTGCACGTGATTATAAGATATTTGACTCGTATTATAAATCATTTGAAAATTATTGATATATCCATTATTAAGAGTCATATATAAAATAGAGATAGAAAATATTTTACAGTCATTTTGTTTGTCCTCTCAAATTACTAATTTATCTATTATTAAGAGTTATATATAAAATAGATGTAGTAAGTGTTTTATAGTCACTTTGTATGTATTCCTATTCTCAATTATTCATGTGCGATGTGCGTGATTTTTAACAATTGGAGTCATCATTATTACACAAATAATGATAATAATCTTGTCCAGCAAATGAATTTTAATTACTTTTAATTATCATGTAACTAATTCATATTTAATTTAAATACTAATAGTTGATAATTATATTTTATTCTTATATTTTTTTTAAAGAAGTAAATTATATTATACGTATTAGATATTTGACTCATTATTAATCACTATTTAGTTTTTATATATTTTTTAATTCTTCTTTTAATTTATTTCATCTTATGCTATTGATAAATTAATTTATATAAAAATATCTTTTTTATCCAATTTGAATTGAATATGATATAGATTAAATTCCGTATTATGGAATTCAAGAAACATTAATTCATAAATTATACAATTTAATACATATTAATTGTATTCAATCCAAGTTTGATATAAAATACAATTTTGTATTACTAAATTAGGCGGCAATAATATAATTTTTTTAAAAATAATAAAAAACTTAAATTATTAATAAAATAATTGATTTTAACTATTCATAGTGTCTAGTCCTAATAGAATTGGACTTCTAATTAATGAATTATTAATACTATTCACTAATAAATTAAATTATTAAATGACAATTAATCCAATTAATTAATTCAATCAGGTTGGCTTTTAAGTAATTCGTATGAATTCATCTGTACTTATTTTCCAACTTCATCATTTAGAATGTGAAAGTTCATTATTTAGAACATGCAGATTCATCGTTTAGAACTTACAGGTTTATCATTTAGAACTTATAGGTTCAACATTTAAAGTTTACAAGTTTAAAACTTACATTTTCATTGTTAAGAACTTACAAATTCATCATCTATAATTTGCAAGTTCTTCGTCTATAATTTGCAAGTTTGGCTAAATGAGCAAACTAGCCCACAAACTATACATTTTAGAGCGAATCATTTTTTCAACTTTGATTTAGTGCAAATAAGTTATCGAATTTTAAACTAAGTGTAATTAGACCTCTTACATGTTAGGCCATTTAAACCTGAATTGTGAGTTAACTCGGTCTGATGAGGGGCGACTCGCTGTATAGGGTATAGTTCATGGGCTAATTTATACTGAATTTAAAGTTTGATGACTTTTTTTGCACTGAGTCATAATTGAGGGGTTAACTCGCACCATATGTTATAGTTCATGAGCTAATTTGCACCTTTGACCTTTCAAGTTCGTCATTTAGCACTTATATTCATCTTCAATAACTTATTAGTCCATCATTTAGAACTTATAGGTTCATCATGTATAACTTGCATGCTCATCATTTTAGAACTTACTAGTTTATCATCTATATTTTACATGTTTATCATTTAAAACTTACATATGCATCATCTAAAGTTTACACACTCATCATCTATAACTATAACACCCTTTTATATAATTAAGAGAAATTCAACTATATAAAATAACTTTATAATGCATGTGATGAAAAATCGATAAATTTAACTTTTAGTGCACTATGACCATAATAACTTCCAATCGATAAATTATATGTTCCAAAATGACATGTACAAAATGAATCTTTACATCCTCTCTTTGCAATAATATAACAAAATAAAAAACAATGTCATATGTGTATCACTAACCCTTCAATATTGAGTTTGTCTTTTGACTCTTACCCCTTGTTTGGCAATTTTCTTAGGGAAGAAAGGAAAATAAATTTATTTTCTCTCTTAGTTTTCCTTCTTCTTTATGGTGTTTGAAAATTTTCCCTTAGAGAAAGGAAAATATGGAGGGAAAATAAATTTTACTTTCTTTTTTCTATTTTTCTTTATCATGTTTTGGATTAAAGTAATATAAATAAAATAACAAGGGTGATGAAAGAAAATAAGACATATTTTTCTTTTTTGGGTACTTTATTATGAGATGAAAAAATTATACTATTACATATTTACTATTTCGTACAAAAAATATTTTACTATAATAACTGTTAGAGAGGTGCTTAAAAGCAATCACCTCTAACACTTATTGTATAAATTTATTATATGAATAAAATGACATTTTTTATTATATTGATATTCATTGCATTATGAATTGATTAGATCCTAAATCGAATAATGAAGTCCATGATATAAAACATAGCATGAAGAAAATCATGATGTTGAGATTCTTATCATGTGTAATTATATTTGTATCTAAACTATCCCTAGTCATAGAATCAATAAGACATGACATTGTTGATCTGTAGAGATTAATGTAATATTTCTTGATTTAATTAAGCAATAAATCTCATAAGCTGTAGACATGAAATGTTTAGAGTTAACATATGGATACTTGCTAGAGCAGTCAAGTATATTGGATGACCTGCTATGAGACCATCACATGGATCCTCTATTCTATATTAGTGATAGTCTCATCATAGCAATGGTGCAAGTATCCTTAGACTTGAGTGCTCAAGGTTGTACTGATTTTGTACTTTGACTCCATTCTTTGTTGTCTCAAGTGAGGTCACTCATAGGGTGGTGATTGGGTAAAATTTGAGTTATACTAAGGTAGCTGAGTAACCAAGAAAGGATTCACTACTCCTGATAGATGGAGATTAAACTCGTAGCCTTTTGTTGAGATCATTACTCGAGAATCTTTAGCCAAAGTGGAAATGTCATAAAGATAGTCTTCAGTGACATGTCTGTAAGATAATGTGTAACATCATCGACCATCCATACATGCATTATCACATACATTTCATTTGAACATGTACATTTTATAAATGTTATTCACATGAAATATATGCATACATATTGATTTTGGCGTGAACGTGTTCACAAGATAGACTTGACACGGGTCGGTTTATCGCAATAGAAGCAAGTCGTACGTGTCTAGTTATAATTTAAATAAGGATACAAGATATTGAAAATGAAATTAAATAAAATGATTAAAATTGAAATAAATGAAATTTGGTATAGTTAAATTATTTTGATTGAACAATTTGACTAGATAGTATTTTTGGCAATGTACATATAAATATGTAGAGAAAATAATAAAAATGAATAAACAAATAAATTAATTAAATATTCATAAATCAGAAAAGTTAAAAAAAAAAAAAGAAAAAGGAAGAAAGGATAAGGCAAGGCAGCTTTGGCTTATCCATTGTTGCCTATTCTGCCTTTTCACGCAATTTGAAGAGCCATTTCTCCCCAACCCGTTTCTTCTTCTTCTTCTTCCCCCATAAGAGCCTTCTTTTCTTCATTGTTTCACTTAAGTTTTGCCGTAAATTCAGCCCTTGAAATTTTGTTCTTGGTAAGTAATCATCTCTTCTTATTTAAGTGTTCATTATGACTAATTAGGATCTGTCACAAGCAGTGTTTTCCAACTCGCTTTTGAAAGCCATAGAGACTGATTCTGGAAAGATATTAAACATAACACTTATAGCTTCTTTATGTCTTAGGTTTATGGATATATAAATAGTTTTGCATGATTTGGTGTCTATGGAAAGATATTAGCATCAAACTAGAATTGGTTCAATTGAGAAACCTAGCTGAATCACTTGTTGTTTTGGTTATTTTTCTTTATGATAGAGTAGGTAATGGATGAAACTCAAAACATACAAGTTGTAGATATATGTGTTATCTAGTTTCACACAAAATTTCAGGACTATATTGTGGGCGGATGTTGAGTTATGGGCAAGAAAGGCATGTATATTCCATATTTAAGCTGCCTGCTTAGTGTCATGTGCAGGTCCAGTCAGTTGTTTGCCAATTTTGAGCTCCTTATAGACATAATTTATAAATGATCAAAATATAAAAGTTATAGATACATATTTAGCTATAGTTTGGCACAAGTATCCCCTAAATATATTATGTATTGTATGAGTTATGGCCTTCATGAGTCAGACTGGTTTAGACGCCAGTCCTGTTTCTGACCAGTCATAATTATCCTATCATATGAGGATCTTAGAGGTCAAATGGATGAAAGTTGTAAACATGAAAAATGTTCTATTTTGACATATATATGTGCATACAAAATTTCATTAAAATATGACTTACACGTTGTAAGATATGAAGAAACAAATTTGGTGTCCTAAAATTGCCCAAGGTCTAAAACAGGGCAAAAAATAGAACACGAATTTAAATTGCATAAAATATTCCACAATAGTCCAAATTGTCTAAAATTTAGATATGTTATAACTTTACATGTTAGTTTTAATTATAAATAAGAATTATACAAATTGAACTAGTATAGAAAAAGTTATAAGATACAGAACACATGAAGGTCACATTGCCATAATACCAACCCTAGTTAGTGGTCCTTAAAATGCATATTTCAATTTTTTTAAGTTTCATTAAGTTTATTTAGCTACCAATTGACCAAATATACATTCAAATAGGCCCACAATATATTAGAGAGCCCCAAGGAAGTGAAAGACAACAAGTTAGAGGCTCAATATCAAAAGAAAAAGGTGAGTTTAATTATCAAACGATTTCTTTGGTACGTGTGATTATTACATGCTAAGTGTAATGTGACTTGATTTTCTTTATTTGAATTACATGATTGTTATGATATGGCCAATGAGACTGTATTGAATGTAAAATACATGTTTGTATTACATGTATGGGTTTTCTTTGTACAAGGCAAAAGTTGACTGAAATGTATAATGATTGTTGCAAATGCATATGCATATGAACTTAAAAGGCGTTGTGACTAGCTAAATAACATTGAAAAGCAAAAAAAGAGGCCTATGGCCCAAACAAATGTTCAAAAGCAAAAGAAAAAGGCCTATGGCCTAACAAATGTGCAAATGTCACAAATGATCAAGCTAGCTAGCAAATGCAAATGTTCACATGGAAAGCCGAGACAGTGTCTGTTTAGCCTGGTCACGACAAAAAGAAAATGACATAAGCATAAGCATAAGCAAATGAAATGTTTACATGATTTAGTATTATATATATTCATATGATAATGATAAATAGAATGACATGTAAAATGTGTACGAATGATGATTATCACTTATAATGGTGATTGGCTTGGTACTTTAGAAAGCTTTTTATAATTATTCTCATTGAGTTGCAACTCATCAAATTGCATTGTTTTTAAGGAAGAGTCGTGTAATTAGCTCATTTTGGAGGTGCATACTATATAAAGATATGGATCACAGGTCACCGGTCGAGCCTCACCAACCCCTCTCCTTACATTGCACATCTGTATAGGGACATGACATTTATATTTTGGATTGTGTATCTGCATATGTATAAATTAGTAAACATATAATAACGTGTAAATGTGTATTTTGACTTGACCTTTCTAGCTGAAATAATTGAACATGGTATCTAAATTGTTAACATACGTGATATATTATGTTTACAGTCAGGCTGTGATACTATGGAAAATTGTTAAATATTGCACAGACATAATGTTATATGATTCAAAAAAATTATCTCTCATTATAAACAAGACTCTATCTTATTTTATGCAATACATGATAACATGATACAAGTATAAGTGATAGCCACATGTATAAGGTATTACATAATATGTCTCAATTACGAGATTTAACATCATTTGAACTAGATGTGATATAGTCAATCTAGTGGGAGCTGACACAGAGTCCATGCTCTAAACTGAGTGGATATAGTAAGGTGAAAGAACAAATTGCACGGGTAATTGTCTATATAAAGGTTTGTAGTCATACCATTGATTTTTTTGTCAATTAGAGATCATGATGTATTGCTAGATACCGCTCATGATCTACTCAGGATCAATTGTTGATCTTAGTGGCTAATATAATCGAGAACCTAATGGGTCACATGCATTGAAGGTGTGAAGAAAAAGTGAAATGAGCTTTTGAATCGGATCCAAAACTGGGAGAAAGAATTCGGGTCAAGAGAAGTTCAAGAGTGAGAAATGTTTCTCGAGTGTAAATCGATTACTATCACAATTGGGCAATCATGATAACGATATGGGAATGACTGTGCTATTGAACTAAGACATTTCGCAAGCACGAAAGATGTTTTGCAATTGGAAACAGTTTCACGAGTGCTAAAACTCGTTTCCTAGTTTGGAAAAGTTTTTTGACAAAATTAAAGAAGAATAATAAGTATTCCTGATTGGAAAAATTGTTTCACGACTACAAACCTTTCAATGAAAGCCATTTACCAATAGCGAAAAGTGTTTTGCGGTCAGGAAACTAGTCGGTTTAAGAAACCTAACTAGATTAATATTCTTAGACATGAGGTAACTGCCTCCCTAGCTCAAACTTAATGTCTAAGATTATATAAGGTCTCATAAGAGACCCTTTACGAATGCTACCTTCCAAAAGCAATCAAATTGCATTCTCCATTTTCTCTCTAGACAAAAACTCCATTGCTAGCACATCGCCCTAGCAAATTTTCTTGTTCTTCCTATGCATTGATAAAATCAGAAGTGATTCTAGATTTGTATTATCATGGTTTGCTACAATTTGGTAAGAAATAAATGAAGGCTCAAGCTCAATAATAAAAAAGGTAATGATATTCAATCTATTAAATAGTTGATTGGTTATGTCTATATAGGTGGTTCTATTCTTTGGGTTTGTATAAACTCTAATATTGGTATCAGAGCTTCCCTGTGATTGCCATAGTCAGTTTAATTAAAGATTAAATTGGTTTAAATGAAATTAGTATTTTGTGTTCTTTGAAATCGAAAAATGAAATTGGTTTTAGTTTTCAATTTTGTTTCTATTTTCGTTCAATATTCTGTTCATGTGATGTTAATAGAGATGTTCTATGAATATGGAACAATACGAATGAGATTTGTATGTTATATTTCATTATTTATGATAAATCGCTGAAAATAGGATTTTTAATGACCTTCAATTTTAATTTTGTTTCTTCCATAGGGTGTTCATGTTTGAATGATCATTTGATGTTTAGAACATGACATAAATGCGGTCTTAATTTCTACTAAAGAAATGAATCGCAATCAATAATGTTTTATTTTGGAAACCCAACTTTCTTGAGCAGGAACAATCTCCCGATATCGAAGTGCTCAATTTCATATTTTGAAATTTTGGAAATTTCAATTTCGTTCCAACACTTTTAAATTATGATTATGAGATAATCATAATATTATTATGATATCTAAATATATTCCAATTTGATTTTGTTAATTTCTAAGGTTCCATATTGATTCTAGTAGTTAATTGATTTGGTTTAGGGCATTTTATGTGTCGGTTCACTAATCATTTTGATTGGTTTGAACTAATCTATAGATACTTAGACCAATGATATTGATTTTTGGAAATTTTGGATTTTTCAAATATGGATTTTAATACCTTGGAATAATGATTTAATTCTAGTATGACTAGATATTTATATGTATGTTACAATTAATGTTGTTTAATTATTTGGCGTCTTAATAACTTGATTTAAGTAACTTTAATTGATAATTAAAATATGGAAATATTGGTTTTAATCTAAAATTTGATTTTGGAATTAAAACGAATATGGAAATTGTATATATGTAAATATGGAAGGATTAAAAATTAGGCAATCTAGGTATTAATTTGATGTGATCAAAATAAATGCCAAATTTTAATGTATTACCTTTTATAAACACTTTATATTTTGGTAATATGAAATTTACCAAAACGGTAGACTAAGTAATGATTTTCTAATAAAGCTAAAAATTCAATTAAGGTTCAATCGTTGTGATCGATTTTTCCAAATGAAATTCAAAACGCCAATTTCAACATTACCTTTACTTTATGCATTAGAAAATGCATGCTAAGAGTGTACAAAAATGCATTATAGATGATTATGGATTTTGCCCATTGCGATTAAGCATGCATGGTTATTTTGTTTTATAGTAAATAGAGTTTGTGTATCACTACTTCTCTTTACTTTCTCACTCATGTATTTATCTTCTCATCTCACTTCCCTCAAATGTAAATTTAGGTTTTCTTTTTAAAATGTGTAATTATATTACATATGATTATGATTGAATGGAGATGCAATAAAACACGAAATAAGGAGGTAGTACCATAAGCAAGAAGACTAGAAAATAAGAATTAGATTTCTAATTTTGGATTGTAACTCATGCATTTACCTATGTGAGACCTAATCAATCCCTTCATGGTTTAAGGAATTGATGTTAAAATATTCATAATCATGTCATATAGTTAATATAAATATCTTTATATATATATATATATATATATATATATATATATATATATATATATAGGTTATATGTTGGTTCGCTAATCATTATTTTGATTGGCTTGAGCTAAACTATAGATACTTGGACCGATGATATTGATTTCTGAAAATTTTGGATTTTTCAAATATGGATTTTAAATACCTTGGAATAATGATTTAATTCTAGGATGACTAGATATTTATATGTATATTATAATTAAAATTGTTTAATTATTCGACATCTTAATAACTTGATTTAAGATAACTATAATTGACAATTAAAATATAGAAATATTAGTTTTAATCTAAAATTTGATTTTGGAATTAAAATGGATATGGAAATTGTATTTATGTAAATATAGAAGGAATAAAAATTAGGCAATTTAGGTATTAATTTGACGTGATCAAAATAAATGCCAAATTTTAATGTATTACCTTTTTTAAAGAGTTTATATTTTTGTAATATGAAATTTAATAGGACTAAATGGTAGATTAAGTAATAATTTTCAAATAAAGCCAAAAATCGAATTAAGGTTCAATCGTTGTGATCTATTTTTCCCAATGGAATCTAAAACGTCAATTTCAACATTACCTTTACTTTATGCATTAGAGAATGCATGTTAAGATTGTATAAAAATGCATGATGGATGATTATGGACTTTGGTTAATGTGATTGAGCATGCATGGTTATTTTGTTTTATGGTAAATATGGTCTGCGTATCCCTACCTATTTTTTCTTTTTCATGTATTTATCTTCTCATCTCTCTCCCTTAAATGTAAATTGAGATTTTCTTTTTAAAATGTATAATTATATTATATAGGATTAAGATTGAATGGAGATGCAAAAAGCAACGAGGTCGTGCCATAAGTAAGAAGATTTAGAAAATAGGAATTAGATTTCTAATTTTGGGTTGTAACTCATGCATTTACCTAGGTAAGACCTAATCAATCCTTTTATGGCTCAAGGAATTGATGTTAGAATGTCCATAAGCATGCTATATAGTTAATGTAACTATCTTTATATATTCAAGCGATGAATGAATGTATATATGCAAGCAAATGAATGATGAGACTTAATTAAAGCAAATCCCTCGCTTAACAACATTTAAACTAATATCTTCCATTAATATGGCAAAAACTAGAGTTTTTTTAGAGTTAGGGTTATCAAAGAAATCCAAGCCTGCTCTACAAGAATAAGATTTCACAATAAATGCATTAGTTTTAACTAGACACATTGATTTGTTGGGCATACCCAAGTTAATGTGGATATAGGCAAAGTTGGATAGTGTGCATGAGATATGCACATGTCTAGAGTTTACAGCCCAATGTGTGTGCACATATCAATCAGTTGATAGCATTAGATTTGATAGTTGCATAAAAATACAATTGGTATGATTCAGATATCCACCATTTGATTTAAGATGGCTTGTTGGGCAAATCCAAGGTCATTCTTAGAGATATTGGATATCGACACATTAGGAGAACTTTCACATATGTTCTCTCAGATTCATAGTAAGGGCAATGGATTTGCGATAAAATAATGTATTTATTAAAGACCTAATAATCATGCATTCATACACATTTTCTAATATATTTTTTTTTATATCCTGGTTGCTAGAATTATAGGTTCAAATGTAAATTTATACTCCTAAGTCAAATAAGTGGACTGGGTTGAATTTCCTAGCTTAGAAATTTGAGAATAGTTCTCAAATTTGAGTGAATAGGTTATGTCATTGATAATGTGCTTCCCTCCTCACCTGCTGTTGATGCTTTTGTTGAGAAACAGTCAACATATAAGAAGTATTTGGATAATAATGAGCTAGCAGATTATATCATGCTTGCCTCTATATCATTAGAGCTTTATAAATAGTATGAGGCTATAGATACTTGTACCTATTGCATTAAATCCTGTAAGTGCACAGTATCACAAAAGTAATATAGGAATAAAGTCCAAGTTATCACTCCCACAGAAAATTGTAGTATTTAACACCAAAGTATATTAAAGCTCTATACTTACTAAATTAGAAATTCAAGTTGTTTTGTTCTTAATTACTACTAATTAAAATTAAATGACTGAAATTAAATTGATTAATTAACCTAGTTGATAGATTTCCAGGATTGAGAATTCACCATCTTGAGAAACTTTATGTAATAGATTCAATTAACTCAATTATACCCCTTTCTACTTGAAGACTGATTATCATTAATTAAATATCACTCTCATAAGTTATGATTTTCGTGTTTCAATTAAATCGTAGCCAATTCCTGTAGATTAATCCATTAATTTAAAGCCCATTAAGCTTTGTGATAACCTACTACTGTTTCCTCAGCCTATTACTTTAGATTTTTGTAGATATTAAAACCATAATATTCACAATTATGAAGAACACAATCAACAAATCAAGCTTTAGGAAAAGAAGTAAACTGAATTAATATAAAAATTAACACATTAAGAATCCACAAGAAGTTTCATCTCAATGCCAGAAAATGATTTAGCCTAACATATTGAAATTAACTTTGTTCAGCTTTAAACTGACAAAAGAAAACATCATTGCAAGATAAAGAGAAAGGGAAGATATAATTATAGTTTGTAGAAGGTTGATTCCCTTATCTCTAATATTGCACAACTCCTGCCTCCTTGATGTCTTATTGCACGTTTTCCTCTGTTCTGATGTGAAGCCAGCTCTCCAATTCCTAGGGTTCTCTTTTTTTTTTTTTTTAAATAGGAACTAAGTCCTCTTAATAGGAAAAAACGTAATCTTAAATAGGAAGTAATCCCTGATGAAAACGTGACCACGCTTTATCTTATCTCGCCTTTGGTTTCCTTCTAGAATTGGATACACAACCTGATTTATGATATGCCCTTGAATTATCTTTCGTCAGCTCCCAAACACAATTCTTCATGCTCCATAGCTTCTAAATGAATTTCCAATCACTGCAAAGTAAAGACAAATAAGCTCTATCCTCCACAATTAACCATAAGATGTAAATTCAAAAAAAAAACTTATGAAATTTAGCACCTAAAACCCATAGATCCTAGGGAATTACAAGAGAAAAATGTATAAAAAATATCTACTTAATAGTACCATAGTCTACCATCTTAGGGAGCTCTTTGATGAGTAAGCGAGATATTAATGGTTCAAGGTCTCAAAGTTGCTCTTTTACACCAAAATGACTAAGGGGGACATCTCTAGTATAGAATGCACTAAAGATGAATGGTTACATTGAGAGGTTGAGTCAGCTAGGTTTTGTGATGGACCATGAATTAAGTATGGACTTAATTCTGACTAGCTTGCCCGATAGTTATGCACACTTTGTGCTTATCTATATGATGAACAAGATTACATCAACTATACCCGAATTGATTAATCTACTTAAGATAGCTGAGCCTTCTATCAAGAATGACAATAAGGCTGTGTTGCTGGTGGACACTTATGGTTTTGAGAAGAAAAAAAAAAAAAAAAGAAGTCCAGAAAGCCTAAGGGAGACGTGATCAAGAAAAGGCCAAAAAGATTATACCTAAGGGAACTTGCTTCTGTAACACCTTATACATTTAAAATTCATATTTTTTTCATATCAATTTATCAATGTAACACAAGAATAAGGCAGGATTATGATCACATTATGGGTAATTTTTTATCATTTCATATTGCATAATATTCTATATATATTAATACCTCAATTATTGTGTCCAAGTATTTTAAGTTATGAATTTAAGATTGATTACATATATTATATCAAACTCTCTATATTTACACACATGCATACATTCACCCAAAAACCACAGATAATATGCTTTCATGCTTATATGAAATACATGGAGAAAGAGTAGGGAGGCTTGGCCAGCGACCTTTGATCCATGACTTCTAATATGCACTTTAGAACGAGTTATTACTTTATCTACCTGAAAAATAATGCAAGGTGAATTGCGACTCAGTGAAAATAACTATTAAATACTTTCTAAAGTACTAAATAATACACAATAATAAATAATAATAACAATTATAATCATCACACATTTAATATTCCTTCTACACATCAATTTCATATAGATATAAATAATATTAAATTATATAAACATTGTTATTTGGTTATGCTTATGCTTATATTTTGACATTTTCTTTTTGTTATGACTAAACTAAATAGATATTGCCCCGAATTTCCATATAAACATTTATATTTGCTAGCTTGCTTGATCATTTGTTTCATTTGCACATTTATTAGGTCATAGACTTTTTCTTTTGCATATGAATATTTGATTGGGCCATATGCCTCTTTTTTTATTTTATAATATCATTTAGCTAATCACAATGCTTTTTAAGTCATATGCATATGCATTTGCAACAATTCATTGGCCAACTATTGCATATGTATCATCTTTTGTATAACAACTCATCCATTACATTATATAAATTAGACAAATATTTTTAACATAATTATGCCACAAATATAATCACCCGTGAACAAATACATTTGACATAATCATATCACAAACATGTCCTTAAATTATTCATCATCTCATTTTCAAGATCAAGTCATGGCAACCATATAATACACATAACCACAAATCATTTCGTATTTCATGTAGCAATCAACGTATTTGTGCACTAAAGAAATCATTTGATAGTTAAACTCTCATTTTCTTTGATATTCAATCTTTAATTTATTCTTTGTCTCCTTATAGGTCACCAGTTTGCTGTGAGCCTAATTGAAAGTGTAATTAATCAATTGATAGCTAGATAAACTTAATATAACTTAATATGCATAAACTAATTAGGGTTTCCTATATGGCAGTGTGACCTTTATAAATTGTTAAGCCTATAACTTTTTCTATACTTATCAAAATTATATGATTCTTATTTCTAATTAAATTTAACATATAATTTTATAATATATTATAATTTCATAATTTTGGAGCATTGTCCAATTTTTGATGTCATTTCAAAATATGTTATGTGTTTTGCCTATAGGCAGTTTTGAGATACCAATTTGAAAAACACATAACTTATAATATATAGGTTATATTATTATAAAAATTTGTATATACTTATATAAGCCAAAATGTAATATTTTTTATGTTTACAACTTTTACTAGTTCTGCCTTTAAAATCCTCAAATAATAGGAAACATATGACTAACCTATAACAGGATGACAATCGAACCAGTTTTAATTTTTAGGGCCATAACTCATAAAATACATAATATATTAATGTGATATTTTCACTAGTATGTATCTAAGAAATAATAATAAAAATTTTATGCTTTAACATTTACCCAATGTCGTCTATAAGGAGTTCAAAATTGGCCACAAATATGCTAGACCTACTTAGGGTACTAACAAAAAACTCAAGCAAGGAATAGTCATGATTCCCTTTATCATAACTTCACATAGAATCTGATCATAAAATTTAACTAGATAACATAGAGGGCTACCATTTTGATGTTTTGAGTTTCTTCAAATACAGTCTTTATCATATTCAACACAAGTAAAAAAAGTAAATTATCCTGCTGGGTTTCAAACTCAAACCAGTCTCATTCAATTGCATAAATCTCTTCATATAGGTCAAATCTTGAAAAACAATTTATATATCATAAATATAAGACATAAAACTACAAGTTTAATGTTTGGAGCTTCTTTAAATTTGGGCTCTAAGGGCATCAAAATTGAGTGCCAAAACACTGTCTATTATAGGCCCTAATCAGTCATATTGGACACTTAAACAAGAAGAGATGATTACTTACCAATACCAAACTTATTGATGCTGAATTTCCTACAAATTTTGTATAGAAAAAAGGATAAAAATGACTATTTTTGTTGGAGAAAAAGAAGGGATAGTGTTGGAAAAGAATGGACTAGAATTGTGACAAAATATGAATCTTCATTTGTTAAAAGTAATGTCTAACTAACTTAATTTGTCCACTTTTTTTTTTTTTTTTTACTTTTCTCTCCTCTTTCTTTTTATTTATTTTTGTTTTTATTTTTATTTTTTTACTTTTTTTATTTATTATTATTTTACCTATTTACATGTATTATGGACAATAATAAAAATATTATCTAATCAAATAGTCTAATTTAATTAAAACAATTATGTCCAATTTTGTTTATTTCAATTCAGTCATTTTATTCAATTTTATTTCTGATACCTTCTCATCCTCATTTGGATTATAAAATAAATATGTGTGACTTAGTACTATTGCAAATAAATCAACACATAACAAGTGTATCTCATAAATATGTTGAAGCCAAAATGCATATGATATGTATGTGTTTCATATAAATGACATATATAAAATAAACATGTTCAAATAAAATGCATGTAATAATGCGTGTGGGAAAATTTAAGGATATTACAGCTTCCATTTTGGCAACGATGACCACTAGAAAAGGAACTGCAAGATCTATTTAGAGTCTTTGAAGAAGAGGGCATTTGATGCACCATCTACTTCAAGTATAATTATGATTGAGGTTAATATTGTTTCAAATAATAACATATGAGTATTAGATGTCGGTTGTAGCTCATACATATGTACTAATATGTAGGGCCTAAGGAACAATAGGCAACTCAGCTGCGCATTGGAATTGAAGCAAGAATTGTTGCATTAGCTGTAGGGACTTATGTATTGACACTCTCTAGTGGACTTGTTTTAGAATTAGACAATTGTTATTATGTTTCTGTTTTAACAAAGAATATAATTTTTATATCTGTTTTGAATATGGAAGTCTTTCACTTGACATTTGGTAACAATTATTGTTCAATTATGCTAAATGGTATTCTTTATGCAACTGACGCATTATGGAATAAAACTTATATTTTAGATATGTCTGGTTCAATCCTCAACATTAATGATAATAATAATAATAGATTAAAACAAGATGATCTAAAATCAACCCTTTTATGGCATTATCGCCTTAGCCATATAAGTGAGAGGCTCATAACTAAGCTATAGAAAAGTGGTAGCCTAGGGTCATTTGATTATGAATCATACGATACATGTGAACCTTACTTGTTAGGCAAGATAACAAAGTTACCTTTTAGTGGAAATGGTGGACGTGCCAAAGGACAATTAGACCTTACATATTCAAATGTATGTAGGCCAACGATCGTGCATGCCAAATGTGGTTTTATCTGATTCATTAACTTTATCGATGATTACTCATAATACGAGTATATGTATCTTATGAGATACAAATTTGAGACATTTGAAAAGTTCAAAGAATTCATATATGAGGTAGAGAAACAACTAGGCATGAGTATTAAAACACTTATATCATATCGAGGTAGTGAATACTTGGGCCAAAAGTTTCAGGATTATCTTAGGGGTAATGTAATATTATTCTAATGGACTCCACCTTACATGCTGTAACATGATGATGTAGCTGAAAGGAGAAACTAAACCTTGTTAGACATAGTGAGGTCAATAATGAGCTTAGTATATTTACCTAAATTCTTTTAGGGTCATGCATTTGAGATTGTTGTTCAAATCTCAAACAGAGTCCGATCAAAGTTAGTTGATGTGACTCTATTTGAAATATGGACTAACATGAAACCCTTATTTTCACATATGAAAGCATGGGGTTATGTAAAGTGGATTATGTTAGATAAGCTTGATGCTAAATCTGACAAGTGTATGTTTATAGGATATCCAAAAAAAAAAAACATTTGGATATCAATTCTACAACACTTTGGAATAAGAGGTGTTTATTTCAAATCATGCTACATTCTTAGAGAAAGAGTTTCTTCTAAGAAGAAATAATGGGAGCAGGGTTAAACTTGAAGAAGTTTAAAATACTCAAGCAGACATTGATCAACTTCCTGAACCCGAACCTGTTACTCATATAGTTGTTATAACATCTACACCTTCAGAAGCACAAGTGCTTCATAGCTCTAGTAGGATACGTTCTGCTCCCATGAGATACGTTTTCATAAGTGAGCATAAATGAGCCCATTACTTATGAAAAATTTCTAAATAGCTCAAAATCTGACAAATGGCTAAAAGCTATGAGTCAAAAATGGATTCTATATATGAAAACCAGTTATGGACCTTGGTTAACCCACCTGAAGGGATAAAACCCATTAGGTGCAAATGGGTTTTTAAGAAGGAGACCAACATAGAGGATAATGTAGTTACCCATAAAGTTAGGCTAGTAGATAAATGCTATCATCAAAGGCAAGAAATTGACCATGATGAGACTTTTAGTCCGGTAACCATGTTTAAATCCATAAGGATACTCCTAGCCATTGTTGCTCATTATGATTATGAGATATGACAAATGGATGTGAAGACACCTTTTCTTAATGGAAACCTGATCAAGGATGTGTATATGACCAACTAGGGGGCTTCACGTCTAAAGATGGCGAAAAGGTGTGCAAGCTTCAAAGATCTATTTATGGATTGAGGCAAGCATCTAGGAGTTAGAACATTTGTTTTGATGATACAATCAAAGAGTTTGGTTTCTAATGGAATCTGGATGAACCTTGTATCTACAAGAAGGTTAGTGGGAGTGCAGTTGTTTTTTCTTCTGTTGCATATGGATGACATACTACTTATAGGAAATGACATCTCAGTCCTACAATCTGTTAAGATTTGGCTTTCCAAGAATTTCTCCATGAAAGACCTTGGAGATACAACCTATATTTTGGGTTGCTTGGTCTTTCGTAGTCTACATATATAGACAAGATGTTAAGGAGATTTAGCATGGAACAATTCAAGAAAGGATCTATACCCATGACTCATGGGATTACCCTTTCAAAGTCTATGTGTCTAAAGACATAAGATGAGAGGACTCGCATGAGTTTAATCCCATATGCTTCGGCTATAGGATAAATCATATATGCTATGATGTGTACCAGACCTAATATATTATATGCTCTAAGTGTCATGGCGAAATACCAAGTGGACCTTAGTAAGGGTCATTGGGTAGCTGTAAAAAATTTTCTTAAGTACTTGAGAAGGACTAAGCATGAGTTTAATCCCATATGCTTCAGTTATAGGATAAATCATATATTCTAGGATATGTATGAGACCCAATGTATTATATGCTCTAAGTGTCATGGCCAGATACCAAGTGGACCTTAGTGAGGGTCATTGGGTAGCTGTAAAAAATTATCCTTAAGTACTTGAGAAGGACTAAGCATATATTTCTAGTATATAGAGATGGAAACCTTGAGGTAAGCGAGTATATAGATGTCAGCTTCCAAATTTATAGGGATGACTCAAAATCCTTATATTACATGTTCACACTAAACAATAGAGTAGTCAGTTGAAAAAGTTTCGAACAAGAGACGACTATCTATTCCACAACCGAAGCAGAATATATAACAGATTCCGACGTAGTAAAAGAAGCAGTTTGGATAAAGTTTATCATGGAATTACGAGTGGTTCGCAACATTGTTGATCCAATACAACTGTATTGTGACAACAATTGATCCATTATGCAAGCAAATGAGCCACGATCTCATCAAAAGTCCAAACATGTACTCCGAAGATACTATGTGATTAGAGAAATCATGGATAGAGCTGACAATTCTTGTCGTGTTGTATCTAATTATATTGTATCTTATTTCATATATGACACAATTATACGAAACACGACGATTAATTAATCGTGTCAAAATTTAAAATACAGACACAATACAATTAAAATTCGTGTTTACATGACACGATTAGACACAATTAATTAAACGTATCTAAATGCATACACGTTATATGACGCGAAATTGTTAGACAGGGTCAACTAAATGTGTTCACATATATAACACGAGACACGATTACACACGAACAAACATGAATATTAAATAAAATATGCAAAAAAAATCTCACATAATAAAAAAATTATTATAATACATATTTCATAAAAAATTTTAGAAGTGAGAAATTAAAGTCTTCACACTATTATGTCATTTTACATTTAATTAATTGTTTTGCATTATTCAACTAAAAAAAATCTAAATTTTTACTTTTTAGAACTTAATTCTAATATAGTTTTATTTCACATGAGGAAACAAACATAAACTAGAAAATATATTAATTGATCTAAATAAAAACTACTAAATATATTAGAATAATATTAATATGATATAAGTTAATAAATAAGCTAATAGTCAATTATGTTTTAATTTATTTAAATATAATCTAATAAATATACAATAATTATATATCAATTCATCTGAATATAAATTAATAAATATATAATATAATATTTTTATAATTATAAAAATAATAGCTATATAATATTTATTTATATATAAAATATAGTAATACAATTAATCTTAATATAATGTATTATAAATATTATAATATATATTTAAATATTTTATATAGTTTAATATTAAAATAATTAAATCTTTTATATATTTTTAATTGTATTTAATCTTGTCTTAATAGGTTAAGCAGGGAAAATATGTCTATGAAATAGTTTTTTTCTGTGTCTTAATCGTCTTAACACAGTTATGATCTATATCCGTTAAGTTCAAACTCGTATCTGTCTAAGTCTGTATCATTTGGTGTCATTTAATTATATCGTGTCCCAAATTGTTAGCTCTAATTATAGGTAGAGATGATGTAAAAATAGAAAGAGTGCCAACTGATCAGAACATTACTGATCCACTTACTAAGCCATTACTCCAAAAGTAGTATGATTCTCATGTACTCGCCTATGATATTAAATATAAAGGCAATTGATTTTAGTGTAAGTGGGAGATTGTTAGAGGTATTCTAAAGTCAATCACTTTTAACATTTATTTGTACAAATTCATTATATGAATAAAATGATATTTTTCATTATGACTATGTTTATATTGAAAAATTTCAAATGATATATTTTAAACAATCTATGTGTTTCTGTTAAATTCATCGCTTGAGTACTTAAAAATGTCAAAATTCATGGATTTTGGAAAATCTCTCATCCACCAAAATCCTTCATTTTTTAAGGATTTGAAAGTTTAAAATCCATAAATTTTGATCAATGAGGGATTGATGCCAAAGTTTTTTATTCCAAGATTGTTCCTAATAAATTAATAATAATCCAAAACTATCCTTAATCCTAAAAAAAGTAAAAATAATTTTTCTTTTAATTTCAACTTATTATTATTATTATTATTATTATTATTATTATTATTATTATAGTGTTAATATGCATTAAATTATTAATAAAAAATATCTTTTTAGCAATGTAGTTAAACATTATAATATATAATAACTTTATTTTTTAACTCTTAAAATAACCAATTTAATTTTTAAAATTTTTAAATATATAGTGAAATTAATTATATATGCTTAATTAATAATAAATTATCAATATTTAATAAATGATGAAATTGAAAATTAATTATTAAATTCATGGATTGTGGTCATTGAACTGAATATAAGTATGAGGGTAATTTCATCATCAATCCATGGATTTTAAAATCAAACCAAACGATAAAATTCTTAGAATCTATGAATTTCATAATCCATGGATTTTATGAAATATATTATTTTTAAAATTTCTCAATCCAAATGGTGTCTATATTGATATTCATTTCATTTTGAATTGAGTAGATATTAAATCGAATAATGAAGTTCATGATGTAAAACATAGCATGAAGAAATCATGATGATGCAATTCCTATCATGTGTAATTATGTTTGTATATAAACTATCCCTAATCATAGGATCAATAAGACGAAATATTATTGATCTAGGTAGATTAGCATATGTTATACTTTTTGATTGGCCAAGTAGTAAATCTAATAAGTTGTAGACATGAGATGTTTAGAGTTAACATTTGGATACTTGCTAGAGTAGTTAAGTACATTGGATGATCTGCTATGAGACCATCACATGGATCCTCTATTCTATGTCAATGAAACTCTCATCATAGTAATGGTGTAAGTATCTTTAGACTTGAGGTGTTTAAGGTTATCTTGAATATTGATTATGTATTTTGACTTTATTCATTGTTGCCTTAAGCGAGATCATTCATAGGGTGGTGATTGAATATAATTTGAGGTGCTCGAAAGTGGTTGAGTAGCTGACAAAGGATTTACTACTCCTGATAAAAGGAGTGTATACTTGTAACCTCTTGTGTAGATTATTACTTATGAATCTTTGGCCATAGTGGAAATATCATGAAGATAGTCTTCAATGACATGTCTGTAAGAGTAATGAGTTTAATTGACGAGATCTAACATTACTTGGACTAGATGTGATGTAGTTAGTCTAGTAGGAGCTGATACAAAGTGCATGTTCTAAACTGAGTGAGGTATAGTAAGGTGAAAAGATAAATTGCACAGGTAATTGTCTATAGAATAATTTGTAGTTAGATCACTATTTTTTCGGTCAATTGGGATCATGATGTATTACTAGTTACCACTTATGATCTACTTAAGATTAAGTATTGATCTGAGTAGCCAACATTACCGGAAGCCTAACGAGTCATGCCCATTGAAGGTGTAAAAATGAAGTAAAATGAGCTTTTAAATTAGATCCAAAACCGAGAAAAAGAATCAAGGTCAAGAGAAGTTCATGACTGAGAAATGTTTTTTGAGCATAAACTTATCGCAATCGTGATTAGGCAATCGCTACAACAATATGGGAATGATTGTGCTATTGAACTAAGGCATTTCCTGAACATGAAAGATGTTTCACGATTGGGAATAGTTTCACGAGCAGGAAAACTTGTTTCCCAATCTGGAAAAGTTTTTGAACATAATCGAAGAAAAACAGCATATGTTCCTGATCAGAAAAATTGTTTCACGACTAAGAACCATTCAATGAAGGCCATTTCCGAATATCAAAAAGTGTTTCACGATTGGGAAACCTGTCGGTTTAAGAAACCTAATTGGATTAGGATTCTTAAACGTGGGGTAACCATCTCCCCACCTCTGACCTAATGTCTAGGACTATAAAAGATCTCATTAGATACCCTTTACGAGTGCTATCTTCCAAAAGTAATCAGATTGCATTCTCCCTTTTCTCTCTAGACAAAAATTCATTGCTAGTATGTAAGAGCACTTGCCAACCTTTTGCCTTAGCATGTTTTCTTGTTCTTCTTTCTTGTGGATACTATTATAGGTTATTCTAGACTCAGATTATTGTGATTTGCTACAACCCAGTAAGAAGTAAATGAAGCCTTAAGCTCAAAAATAAAAAAAGGAATGATGTTTAATCTATTAGATAGTTGCTTGGCTATGGCTACATAGATGATTCTATTTATAGGGTTTTGTACAATTTTAAACTTTCACTGCTCTATATGTATGCTATACATATGCAAACTTCAATAATAACCTATGATAAAAAAACAATTTTATTAATGTAACACCCTCCCATATAATATACATAATTGCAATACAAGTGGTGCCACCACATATTTGTTACTATCCTTTTTACTACTATTCCTCTTTAAGTCTTTATCATTTAAACATATAATAATATTGTTTGTCTGATCAATACATATCAATGTGCAACCATATAGATGAATAACATTAGTTAATATTGTTATTATAAATCGAAATCATAAGATTTGTAAGCTAGGACAAAACGTGCCCAATATGAAACAATCTTACAAAATCTCCAATCCATAAGTTCATAATCCAAAATCCATATTAAAACAAATGTCCAATATCCCAAAATGCATGAATAAAGTAAAATGCATAATGTATGAGTTAACTCTGATTCTGACTGGCTTAGCTTTTTCGTGTCAACTCTTCCTATGGCTTTGGACTTGCGTGTAGAAAACTCATATGCTAAGCTATCCAAGCTTAGTGGTACATATAATCATATAAATTCTATCTTACATAATATGCAATATCATATAATCATGTTATAACACAACCTTTCACATTAGAAATTCATATCAACCATAGCCATGTTAACATGTCAATAAAATCCTTACACCATTACAGTAGCGTACCTGGTAAATGGAAGCTAGTCATATATTCATTCACTGTGATACAATTTCCAATTTTCCGTTTATCCAATTAATTTGTCCAATTACTCTATATTAGACTACTAGATACAGGTTGTGAATAAGGGTGCTCTTAGAGCGAAAGTCACCATATCTACCTAACTATGACTGCCTAACTCTGTATATGAGTTAAGTGCACTCTCGAAGCTGAAGCCAACTTGATTAAAAAAATAAGTAATTACTAGCATAATGGGTCAAGGACACTCTCAGAACTATAGCCAACTTGCTCGTAAATAAACGTATGAAAAAATCATACAGTTTCGTAACCACCCTTAATGACATGTCATCTATCATATAGTTAGTCCTATTATGAGTAAGGGTATTTAAGTCTTATAATCGCATGAGCCATATTCCATAGTTAAGATAATATTTCCATGATATCGCATGACAACTTAAATATTGTAACATATCATTTCCATATCATATCACATCATAATCCATCTATCATCATATATATATATATTCATTTATCTCATGTCATGTCATATCACATAGTACATGATGTCATTAACATCATATTCATATTTCTCAACATCACATCATGATACTCAAGATAAATAAATAAATAAATAAATATATTTCTAATATTACCATGTCCAATATCATACATCGACATATGAGTATGTCACATATATACATTAGCATGCTACAACATGTCGTTGAGGCAGTAGAGCTACTGGCCTTACCTATCGCAGGCCTGGCATCATATGAGTCCCGACCAGAACTCCCCTTTTTTTACCGAAAAAGGCTCTATACCAACACAAAAAAAATTCAATTTTCACATGCTAACTCCAATTCTCTTGATTTTAAAGTACAATACAAATTTCCAGAACACCATAGATCATAATAACAGTCCACATTGTCATTTTAAATATGTCATATTTCATTTAACTCATTGAATACCAATTTAACAAAAAATGCATACATAATCCTTGTCTTTAATCCATGCCATCATTTTCAAACCATTCAAATCAAGATTCATGGCATTTAATAGAGACATCATCCAAATTACCTAGACTCTAGCAAACATGCAGCCAGAAAGCGAATACATATGATTATATATACAAACTTTTAACAATTAGAGCTGTAATCCTCTCTTCTAATGTATCTCTCTGTCTAGGTGGTTGTTTCCACCTCCTGACACACTCCCTAATAGCAAAAACACATATACCAGGTCACAACTCGTTCTAAACATACTGCTATAGAGGAATCATAGCAAAAATGAAAGGAAAACCCTAACTTAATGTGATAACAACCATTAAAACAGTACTAAGGCTGTTAAACTATCATAATACTTATTGAATCACCTCTGAAAATCAAGAACAGAGATGAACAATACAGTTCCAAGGGCAGTTTGGCAGCTAACTCTTGTTCTTGACGAAAAACACCAAAAATCCTAATTTAATATTTGATAAAACTAATCTCAAAGTGTTTCCTTATGTTAGATCAAGGGGGAAGCAAAGGAGAACGATAGGAAATGTTTCTACAGGGTCTAGGGTGTTTAGAGGGTGATATATTTATGATATGTGCAAAAAACAGTGCAAAAATATATATTTATAGTATATAGTCCTAATGCAAGTCTTGATCGGGAAATCTAGTATCGTGTCTGGAAAACCTCTCCTGACCGGATCCTTCTGTCCCTAGCAAAAAATGACTCTATCCACCAAAACAAGCTTACATGCCATACACGATCCATTTTATATTCTTACTTTTAATTACCCTAATACCTTTCAAAATCCACATTATTTCTAGGTCCTAAATTATGGGTTTACAATTAGTAAGTTACATTTTTAATCCAAACCCTAATGTTTTCTTCCCATTTTGGAGAAAAAGGGAAGAGTGGAAAATAAAAGTTATTTTACCTCTTTTCCACATTTTCATTGCCTTCCCAAATATGAAGCAAAAATACTTCCTTATGTTATCTCCTTACTGTCATTCTCCTTATATTTTCCATATATCTAAACACTTGAGCGTGAAAAATAAAAGTTATTTTCCCTTCTCTTCTTATTTTTCTTCCTTCCCAAATAGGATAAAATGACAATAATTTTTTATTTTACCTTTTTATTATCATTTTCTCCCATATTTTCCCCCCTCCTAAACATAGGCTTAGGTAGGTCTATCTTCTTGTTAACCCCTACAAACTCGCTACGAACCTGCGTATAAAAAAAAGGCCACACACTAAGCAGTCTAATACTTAATGGTATATATATATATATATACATGCAAATCTAAGACATGCTTTCAATTCATAAAAAAAAATCTAATCTTAAATATCATATTCTACATTTGGGAAAAATTTAAAAAACATGTATGAGGTTTTCCAACTTTTGCAACTTTAAGTACATTGTATTTTTTTGTGCAAAATGGGTACTATGGCTTCCGCCGTTAGTAACTTTAAGTACATATTATTAAAGGCGTTAAAAAATCAGAGGAAAAGTCAAAAAATAGGCCTATGGTTTCCGACTTTTGCAACTTCAATTATGTGGTATTTTTTGTGCAAAATGGATATTGTGGTTTGCGCCATTAGCAATTTTAGGTATATTCCTTTAACACTCAAAATGACAAGAAAGAGAAGAGTAAAACCTTCAGAACAAATTATGATAACTCTAGTAATTCAAGTGATGAAGAATCAAGTGATTAAGTTGCCAACTTTTGCTTCATGGCACTTGAAGAGCCAGAAACTAATGAGGTAACTCAACCTTTGCTCCATCACCCGATTTTGATCACTAGAATCATTTTAAGTTGCTTTGAAGGCTTTTTTCGTCTCCTCTTATCCTTTCGAGTATTAGAGAAATATACTTAAAATTGCTAACAACACAAAACATAGTATCCATTTTGCAAAAAAAAAAATATTGCATACTTAAAATTGCAAAAATCGGAAACTACAAATATGTTTTTTGAACTATCCTTCATATTTTTTAACGCAATTAAGAGTATGTATTTAAAATTGCTAACAACACAAACCACAATTCCTATTTTGCACAAAAAATACCACATACTTAAAGTTGCAAAAATTGGAAATCGTATGCCTGTTTTTTGAACTTTCCCCTAAAATTTAAAAGTTTTTTTACACTTAAAAAGAGATAAAATTGAAAAAATACAGAATATTACGATATATTCTAACTTCAAATAGGTCAATTCTCCAACAAAAATGCATTAAAAAAACCCAAAATCACTTAAAGACTCAGAATTATACTTAGAGCATTACCATCCATAAAAGTGGATGACAATTTCAAACATTGGTCCCTGCTGCTACTTCAACAAAATTTCGATTACACTTTCAAATACATTTTATTCCTATAATTGACATCAATTTCAATTTGTGGAACTCAATTAAATATTTTAATATATTATATTTACTATTAATTATAATTATTTTAATTAAAATACATAATTATATTTAAAATATTTTAAAATTAAATAATATTAATTATTAATAATTATCATAATATTTATATTTATATAGATTTTTCAATGGTTATTTTTAAATTTTAAAATAATATTACTTTATATTGTTACTTAAATTATTTATATAATTAATATCAATATATTAGTTATTAAAATATATATTATTTAATTTAATTTTATAAAAAAATAATATAGATGGGATCTATTAAAAAAATTTTTTTTCTTTGAAATTGTCTCTTAACTTTTTCAAATCTTGAAAGCTTGCAGAATTGAGTAATTTTTTTTTTACTCGTACAATTCAATTTACAATTGCCACATTAGTAATTGAAATTGTGAAAAATAGGCAAAAGAAATGCTCCTATAGCAGGGACAAATATATAGAATAGGGCCAATATAGGCACTTGCCTCCACAGCCCCTAGTCCTTATAATTTTTTTTATATATAAATCTTTCCCCTATTTAAAAATAAATTTAATTTTATATATTTTATGTAATAATTAATGAAAAATACAAAGAGATATATTACTTTTCAGTATTTTTTTTAATATATTAATTACTTATTTATTTTTGTTATATTATTTTTTTTATAGAATACTAATAATTAATTTTCTACATGAACGTATATTTCAATATGATATCTTCTTGAAAATTATCTTTTTGACAAGGGGTGTAATTAAGTCAAGTTGAGTTAATAAAATGTCAGATTCGAGTTCAACTTCATTAAAAAATTTGAAGTTCGAACTCAATCGAACTTTTTTTAATTGTTTGACATTTTACTTGAAAAATATTTAAGTTATTTGAACTTACTAGACAAACTCAAATCAACTAAAAATTTTAATAAAAAATACACTCAACTCGACTCTAATATTCAAGTTAACTCTATCTATTAAGCTAGAATATATTTAAATACTAAAAATTTAATAAATAATAAAAAAATCAATGACTCGATTAGGCTTGCTAGTCTTATGAGTTGAATCTTGTGATAATTGAGCTCGAATCGATTAACTTTTAGTAGGATTCAAATATTCTATGAATCGAGTAGCTTACGAGTAGTTGGACGCATTTACGCCTCCCTACTTTTGACTATAAAATTTAGAATGTATTTTTTTTTTAAATGTCTTATATTACTTATTAATGTAATTTATTACAAAATAATTTATATTTGTCTATATATCAATTGTATTTATATAATTTTTAATTTATTATTTTAATTAATTATTTTATTAAATTAAATTTGACCCTCTGAAAATAAATTCGAGATCCATCCTATCTTATAGTTCTGTCTGTCATTTAAAAACTCTGCTTTAAGCTACAAACTGCCAAATATGACGACTCAAATTTAACTAACATATTATTTTCGGGTATTAGGAAAAAGTTTGCAAGAGTTTCAGCATACATATTAATCTGTTGATCAAATTAAATCGGATCCGTAATTTGTTTTTGATTTTCAATCAAACCGGTCGAACATATATGATTTCAATTCAACAACACTGGATCCAGTCCAATAAAGCAACCGTGTTTGGTCTAATAAAGTAGGCGTAGGTATTTTACCGAGTAACAGCGTATTTGGTTTGACCGCTGGTTGCTTTGAATTTGATTGATTTTTTTTTAATTTTTCTAACAGTGGAAATACTATTGGAGCTGAAGGCGGGGCGGCCGCATCTAGAGGGAGAAAGAAACAAATAGAAATCCCTTATCAATTACTAACATTGGTTTCTCTCTCTAGAAATTTCTCTCTTTTTCTTGTTTCTCTTAAAAAGGTATCATTTCCTTGTACATCATCAGTTTCTCTTTGTGATCCCCGCTAACCCTCTGCTTCTACAAGTTTCCTCGTTTCTGGCTTTCTGTGAGAATCAAACGCCATAGTAACTGATCCCTCTTTTCATCTGTTTGTTCGATGAGTAACAATACGGCGTCCTCGAGTGCAGCAGTCAATGGATCGGCTGATTCTGCTGCTCCCCGAAGAAATTCTAAACGACCCAAATGTGATTTTCCCTTCTCTACTCCTTTTCTATGGAAATTTTTTGAATATTTTGGGGCTTGATCGCTTAGTATTATGGTCAACCATGTGCACTTTTTCCTTTCTGGGCATATCCCTGTTATAATTTTTTTTTTCCTTTTCTAATTTTGCTTTTTCTATAATTAGATTTGTGAGGAATTACATGTGTGAACGCATGTATTTGATTTGAGTTGTTTAGTTAAACTTTTTCTTCTTCTTGTTAATATAGTTACGTCCACTGGATGTACTTGGGTTATACTTGTTTTCAAAATGTAATTATGGTAGTTGAACTTCGTTATTAACAACCCGTGTCGTTTTAGGTAGAACTCAAAGCTAATTAGGGAATCAGCAATAAAATGCTCTGTGATACCTTTCACATTGTTCTTTTCATGCTTTTATTAGCGGACCTTTAAAATCATTCTTACACTTGCTCTCATATTCATCAATTTAAGTTAAAAGCAATTATAATGCATGCCATTGTCCAACTTCAACAACGTAATTTACCTAGATTACACGTTTTAATAATTTTTTTTTTCCAAGGGTAGATAGCTTTATAAGTTGAATGCGGATTAAAATGTTTGAATGTTTTGGATTGTATTATGATTGACGATCCCAACCCTCCAAGCAGAACTGGGGATGCTTGGATAATTCACCTTAGGAAAACTATCTGCAAACTTTATTCCTTAGCTTATGATTAATTGGCGTGAAAATAACTTGGAAGAGAAAAATTTTATAGCTTTCTATGTTCTTGGTGTTGTTAGTTCGCAAGTTTTCTAATGTTTTTCTTTCAGATTCAAGGTTTACCCAACAAGAACTTCCAGCTTGTAAGCCAATACTCACACCACGATGGGTAATTTTCTTATATCTGTATTGTGGTCTATACTTTGTCAAACAAAAAAGCATGTTACTGAGTGATCAACTTTGAATCCTGTATACAGGTGATTTCTGCTTTCATGATTGTTAGCGTCATCTTCATTCCTATTGGGATTGCATCCCTGTTTGCATCCCGAGATGTAAGTTTGAAATTGACCTTCTTGTTTTTTTAATGCAATTCCATTTATAGTTGGTTTTAGATTTCATATTGATTTATCAGGTTGTCGAAATTATTGATCGATATGAGACTGAGTGCATACCTTCTCAAAATAGAAGCAATAAGGTTGGATATATTCAAAGCTCTGCAGATAAAACATGCATCAGAACATTAAGAGTAAGGTTCCTCTGCATGATCGTACCATTGTTATCATCACTGTTGATTATTGTTATTGAATTGTGTTTTGCAAATAATTCATTAATGGCACTAATTTTGCTGACTTTTCTTTGACGTTTTACCATGTTATACAGTACTATGTCGCCTCACATATGATATATTAGCATAGAAAGTAATGCCAATTTCATTGTCTGTTTCATATTGCTTATATCTCAAATCATCAAGTGCAATTATTGGCTTTCATGATCTATGACTAGTGTATTGGTAAACTCATCTCTTTTTGCCCTAATAATTTATCCTGTCAGGTTACAAAGCATATGAAGAAACCAATTTATGTGTATTATCAGCTTGACAACTTTTACCAGAATCATCGCAGGTATGTTGCCAATTATTGTCATATCTTCTATCACTATATAATTTTTTAAGGTTTAAAAGAACTGTGCAAGAATTCATTGAACGGTAGCACAATTGTTCATTACCATCTTCTTTTGGCTTAAGTGTTTAGGAACATCAAGCTGCATAAGGTTTGGTGTTCCTGTGAATTTTAGTGATCCTGAGAATGCATCACTAGTAATGCTGGATGTAGGATAAAAACTAATTCCTTGGGATGTTATTTTGCACCAAAACAGTTTCAGTCTAATAGGAAATGAGAGTTTCTCCTACAAGAACAAACAGAGAACACAGACCAAAACAGAGCACAACAATGGATAATGGAAGAAATACCAATCAGCTACAATATATCCACTATTGATGCAAGAGCAAAAAGTGGCAATGAGAAAATAAAGTTGAGAAAAGAAGAAATACTGTGTGTGTAGCGAACACAGAACCTAGGGAGTAACTCTCTTTCTCTAAGTAAAACCCACAAATCAGAAATAACAAACTCTTTCCTTGTTCTTGGCCCTCATGCTATCGCTTATTTATAACTACAAAACATCCTATGTGTCCCCTACTATTTTCTATTTCTAGAATATTCATTGAGCCCTAGTATTTATCTACCATTATCCCCTCCATCAAAAAGTCGTGTCCTCAAGACTGGGAGATTGATTCCCCTTCCTCTTGTGACTGTTCTTTGGTAATCTCTTGTTTTAGTTGCACGAGCTTCTCTCCCTCGACAGTTTCTTCATCATCACTGAGAATTAATAGCCAGATTTGACCGGCAAAGCACCGATGTTTATGGCTGTATGGCTGATTGCACTTAAAACAGAGGCCTCTCTTTCGGCGCTCTTTGAACTCTGCACGCGATAGTTGGTGAAGCCTTCGGTTTTTTGGAGCAGATGAGATCGGCTGTGATTTTGCAAATTATAAGATGGACTCCTGTCCACCTTGCATGGTGGACCAATGGTCCATTACACGTGTGAGAGTTTTAGAAAACACGGTGACAATTTTGTAAATAAAATAAACTTATAAGTTTATCATGAAATAACTACAGGTTCATTAAACTTGAGTGGCATGTCCATTACTTTTGATTTAAAACTGAGGTTAAATAGATGTTCATCGAGTGTTATCTACAGGTTCATTGACTTTTAACTACAGGTTCATTAAACTTGAGTGGCTGGTTCATTACTCTTTCCTTGATACTTGATTAGACTAAAATATACAAGGTTCACTCATTCATAGGTACAGGTTCATTAAGTATTTACTAGGGGTTCATTAATTATACATTGCAGGTTCATTAAAACTTCAATGACAGTTTCATAACACTTGTTGACAACTTTGTAATGAACCTATATTTACTATGCAATGAACCTGTATGATTTAATATGCATTTTATTAGTTAAAAAATTTAATAAACCTACACTTACTCTGTAATTAACCTATACTTACTATGTAATAAACTTGTATGATTTAATCTACAATTTATTACATGAATCTCATGTGAAAATATAATGAGCATGTAGTTACTACATGGTGGTTCGTGAATTTGTAGTTATTAAGTAATAAGCATGTAGTTACTATATGATGAATATATAGATACTAAGCTATGAACCCGTATGATTTAAATTTATGCAATTTATTACATAAATGTCAAGTGAAAATATAATGAACCTGTAGTTACTATATGATGAACTTATAGTTACTTCATAATAAATCTAGAAGTTTGCTTCATTTATAAAATTACCACCGTATTTTTATAAAACTTGTACAGTGTAATGGGTCCATGATCCATATTGCTACATATACAGGAGTCCATAGTATACTCCCTAGTATAACAATTCCTGTAAGTTTGGGTTGGGAACAGGCCAGCTATTGAGGGAGTTGGATTGGGCTTGTTTAATTTCAGTGTTTTGAGCATGAAGAGAGGACCGAAAGCCCAAGCCCACAGGTTTAGTAATAGCTAGCCCTTGTCCTATGCTTCCTCCTCCTTTTTCTGCCTCTGTAAGAACTACAGTACTAGACCCACTGCTTGTGTTTTTTTCCGGTGCTGCCTCGACATTCTGTGCAGTGGTCATGGCAACAAGGTGCATTTCCGGCGACAATCACCTGACCCAATTTCTTTTGTCTTCTTTAGACCATTCATGAATTAACCCATGTACAAGGCTTCAGATTCTTGTGGAACCATGGTTGCGATTTGCTCAAACTCGTTGATATACTCATCTATTGTCTCTCTTTGCTTCAATGCTGCTAATAACTCATAAGGATTCCGGTTAGATGTCCCCCCAAATCTGTTGAGCTGCACTTGCTTGAAATTTCCCCAACTCAGCTCGGGTTGTAGTTCTCTAAGTATGGTGAACCAATGAACAACAGTTCCTTCAATACAAATGTAAGCTAGGAGGAATTTTTTGTCTTCTGGAGTGCTATGAATTTGAAAATACATTTTTGCTCTGGTAATCTAACCACTTGGGTCAGTCCCGATGAAGGATGGAAGCTTCACTTTCTTAGTCATGGAGGAAGTGTCTCCTGTTGTTGCTGCTTTCTTAAAACGCGGTGGAGGGTGGTGATGGGAAATAGCAAACTCAAACAACAATAGTATGAATCAATAATGGCAAAAAGGAAGTAAATTGGTATTCAACACTGAACTATAAGGTAGCTACAAAAGGAAAATAAACAAAGAAGAAAGAAGAAACAAAGTAAATTTCTGTACAGGCAACCCACACAGCCCAGGGACAATGTCCCCTTCTTGAAGACCCACAAAATTTCCAAAATATTCAGGCACCCTCTCCTTACTCCCCTCTCCCTTTTATAACCGGAATCTAGAAATTAAAAAGACCTAATAGCTCTTCAACCTCCTATCCAAAATCCTATACAAACCTATTCTAGAATATTCCTTAAGGAACAGTAGCAATTCTCTATCATTACTCCCCCATGAAAACAGTCTTGTCCTCAAGATTGGAAAGTTTTCTGATACCAAAAATTCTTACAAAATCATATCACCGTCAATGGTAGAGTTATGTCATCCTCCCACATGGCCTCTTCCATAGGTTTGTCACACCACTGAATCAAATTTTGTGTAGCCACCCCATGCTTGTGAATCTGCCGTGTAGCCAGGATTTTGTGAGGGAACAACTGATCAGTCACTTCTAATGCCAATTGTTGTTGCTGAATTAGAGATAAAGACTGCTGAGCTTCGAAATTAGTATCCATCATGTTCTTTTGAGCCATCAACTTAGCTCATACTCTGCCTTAGATCCCTTCAACCACCCTAAAAGAGAAGATGGCTGAGTTTTGGAAGCAGAATTTCCTTTCAATTCAATTAATTGAACTGCTTGCCGAAATCACATCAATAGTTTTGCCCAAATTGAAGACTATAGTCGTCACCCTGCAATTATACTGCCCCAATTTTACCTCTAAGGCTCTGTTTGGATGGAGGGGGGGGAGGGGTAAGTTATGGAAGGGTAGTGAAGGGTAGCTATCTACCTATGTTTGGGGAGGAAGACAAATTAAAATTTGAGAGGTAAGGAAAGGTATGGAAGGTTAGCCCTTACCCTTCCCTCTCCTCCATTTACCTTATATTTGCTACACCCCAAATTGGGGTGTAGGGAAGGGGAAGTGTTACTCTCCCAAACAATGGAAAAATAGTCATATACTCTTCCCTTCCATTCCTATTGCTACCCTTCTATACTCGTCCATTAATTACCCTTCATCCAAACAAAGCCTGAATCAACACAACGATTTGTTACCTAGACCTAATGACCATCTCCCAGCTTGATGCTCATTCCAGGAGTTGTTTGTGTAGTGAGACCCAAAGCCAACACTAAATTGTTAGAAATGAAATTGTGGGTTACCCCACTATCAACTAAAATCCCAATCGGTATCTCTTTCATCTCACCTAAGTTTTGAAAGTTTGACCATGCAAAAAAGCTAACCCATCAAGGATTCGGCACGCACCCTCTTTACTTCTGGTGTCAACCTGCTCTGGCGAACCCTGATCTCATCGGCCTCATCAAGCTCCTCGTTGTCAATTAAGAGGAGTACTCAAAACTGCTGTTCTGGGCAGCGATGTGGAGGGGAGAAGGTTTGACCGCACTTAAAGAAGAACCCTCTTCGCTAGCGCTCCTCCATCTTCGATCATGTTAGGTGGCACAATCCTTTAGCTCATTGTTGCATCGAAGAAGTCCGTGAGGATGCAAATGCAGGTAATGAATGTTTGCTAGGATTTGGGCCTATTTGATTGAGCTTGTCTAACTCTTGGGTTAGATGAATTTTGTTAGGCTAGGCCCCCAATTAAGAAAATTAAAAGAAATGCCAAACAGACCTTTTTGTTTTTTTTGCCCTTTTCTCCACCCTCTCCCTCAGCCCTATTTTGATAGTCAGATGCAGAAATCGAGACGGACTGCCATCTTCGTCTCCTCCGTCTCGATTTCTTCCTCCATCAACGCGCCTAACCTGATATGTTCTTGTGTTGGTTTCTTCCTCCTTTTCTAAGAGTCTCTCCTCCAAGTCCTCCTCGAGATCCAACAAAAGCAGAACTTCTGCTTCCTTGATTCTCACGACCCTCTCCACCTCTTCACCTTTCATGACTTCTTGCCTCTACCTTTTCACTCTTAGCATCTTGATGTTGAACGTGACGAATCCAAAATCATGTGATCTTTCGATCTCCTGAACATTGTCAGCCATAGCATCAGTCATTTTTGGAAGAATCAGTTTCATCTTCGCTGGTGCTTGCATCTTCAGCCTCAGTAGTATTTGGTTGCGGTTCATATGGAAAGAGCTTCATAATTTTTTGAAGCTCTGGAGAGTATTCTTCGTTGGGTTGCAGCTGTTTTTCCACCATTTGCCTCCATTATATTATCTGTTGGTATTTGTGCTGGCTCTGTTGAAAGGTTGTGAACTATTGATTTAAGTCTGCCATGGTATCCGACAAGTCGGACCAATTATGAGAAATAGCAAACTCAAACAGCAATAGTATGAATCAGTAATGGCAAAATGTAAATTGATATTCAATACTGAACTATAGCAGTAACAGTCCTAAGGCAGCTACAAAAGGAAAATAAACAAAGAAGAAACAAAGTAAACTTCTTTGCAGGCAACTCACACAGCCCAAGGACAATGTCCCCTTCTTCAAGCTATTTGAAGACCCACAAAATTCCCAAAATATTCAGACACTCTCTGCCCTTACTCCCCTCTCCCTTTTATAACCGAAATCTAGAAATTAAAAAGACCTAATAGCCCTTCAACCTCCTATCCAAAACCCTATACAAACCTATTCTAGAATATTCCTCAAGGAACAGTAGCAATTCTCTATCAGGTAGCCATCAATATGAGCTAGCTAGTGATGATGAGACTGAGTTGTTACTCTAGGTGATTCTTCAGATGGTTTAGTCGTTCCCCTCTCCTCCTCTATCCTCACTGGTTGTTTGTCAAGCTTTTTAATAAGCTGTTGAACCACCTTGAAGTTTTTCTTAGCTTTCCTGAATTTCGTTACTTGGTAGATGTTGAGAATCTTCTCATCTTGAGCATCCAACCTTGCTTGAATCCTTGTCTCGGCTGTTCTATCTGTTTTCCCCATCGGTATCCGGCAGGTCGGACCAATAATAGGAAATGAGATTTTCTCCTATAAGAACAAACAGAGAACACATCAAAACAGAGCACAACAATGGATAATGGAAGAAATACCAATCAGCTAACAATATATCCATTACTGATGCAAGAGCAAAATGTGGTAATGAGAAGATAAAGTTGAGAAAAGAAGAAAATACTCTCTATGTAGCAAACACAAAGCCCAGGGAGCAACTCCCTTTCTTCAAGCAAAACTTGAAGACCCACAAATCAGAAATAACAAACTCTTTCCCTTTCCTTACCCCTCATGCTCTCCCTTATTTATAACTAAAAAACATCCTACGTGTCCCCTACTATTTTCTATTTCTAGAATATTCATTGAGCCCTAGCATTTCTCTATCAGTCTTAACAAATTAATTTTTGTTAGCTACAGCTGCAGCTTGTAATGTTGTAAAATAAATCTTTTTGCTGATACTACTTTCATTCTCTCTTGTTTTCCATGTAGTTTATATATTAATCAACACTGAGGTCAAGAGCATATTTAGATATTTTTGATATGCTGGTTGTACCTTATTTCATTTGGAGTTTTACAAAATGCAGTGTAAATGGTTGAAAGAAAGTTTAAGTAAGGTTAATTGAGTGTATCTATGGTGATTATTTGGTATTGTAATTATGGTTTTTCATAATTCAGGTATGTAAAGAGCCGAAGTGATCAGCAATTGAGAAGTCGTAGTGGAGAGAATGAAACGGATAGTTGTAAGCCAGAAGATACAATTGGAGGAGCAGCAATTGTGCCTTGTGGTTTAATTGCTTGGAGTTTGTTTAATGATACTTACAGCTTCTCCCGCAATAACGTGCAATTAGAGGTGAATAAGAAGGGTATCTCATGGAAAAGCGATAGGGAGCACAAATTTGGCAATGATGTCTTTCCTAAGAACTTTCAGAGTGGAGGTCTCAGAGGTGGTGCAAATCTTAGTGCATTACCAGTAAGTCTTTGACTAATGCTCATTTTATCAAACTAATGCATATATATAAATGGTGTCTGGCAGCTAAGTTGTAGGATTTAAAAGCAGTATTCCTAAAGGACATGTTTCTGGGATTATCTGGTGATGTTTTTAATATGTAAAATTTTAGGCTGCTGGCCCCTCTATTTTGAGAATTGCATCTTATCCTAGAGGCTTCAATACTTTTTCTCACATGTCTACTTCTTAGTAGGAAGCTAGATACTAACAATTTGAAATTTGACTTTTGTTACTCGTATCTAACATGTATATCCCTTGCCATTGGCCCAGCAAGTTCAGTACTAGAAAAACAATCCCACTTCTCTTTTTTTCATCCTCAATTTTAATAACAACCAGTTGAGAATGTACATATCTAGCTCTCTAAATTGTGTCTTACTTTATAGTATATGAAATTGTAGCTCTTTTATAATATGAAACTACCTTATCTTAAAGTTTATTGATGTTATTAATCTTATGAATGTTTTCGATGGAGGGATGAGATGATATTGTGTTATGTATTTAAATCCTAATTTATTTGCTACTTTTTTATAATTTTATTGTTCTTCCTTTATTTTATTTTGCCTCTCTTTTAAATTTGCTGATGAATTTATTCAACCCTAATAAAGTTAGGGATGAAGTCAAATCACAGAAGCAAATAAAACTCATGAAACTACTGGTTCCTTTTTATATATTACTGTTATTACTACCATGAACTGATGGAAAAGTTCATTTCAATTAAAAAAAAAATTACTTTTCATGCTTATATCTATCATTTGTTGAATGTTCTTTAATCCTAATTTAAGCTGTTTGGGGGACCATCACAAGTCATTTTTTAGTTGAAGTTGTTTCAATTAACTGGTATGTAGCTGATGCAGTTGAATTTTTTTGTGTAATAGTTAAGTGAGCAAGAGGATCTCATTGTTTGGATGCGAACTGCAGCTCTGCCAACTTTTAGAAAGCTGTATGGGAAAATAGAGCAGGATCTACAGCCTAATGATTCAATAACTGTGACATTGAAAAATAATTATAACACATACAGTTTCAGTGGCAAGAAGAAACTGGTGCTTTCAACCACAAGCTGGCTTGGTGGAAAAAATGACTTTCTCGGAATAGCTTATCTCACTGTTGGGGGACTCTGCTTCTTCCTGGCAATGTGTTTCACTGTTATATATCTCGTCAAGCCAAGGTAGTATTCTTTACCCTATTTACTGAACTTACTCTTTAATTGAAGTTTCAGAAGTGAGGCTGTTTAAGTATTTTCCGTCTGAGTGCTCCCAATTTATGGTGGGGATTCTGTGTTTGTCATAATTGGGAAAAACCACTGGTTGGGGTACTGTCTTAAGAACTGGCAAAGCTGCTAGTTAAAATCTTTAAGCAAAGGGATCAGTGAAAAGGAACTGATGGTGTATTGTTGACTATTGACCAAAGTAAAAAATGTGCTAGTTGATACAAGGGGTTTGGTGCTACTAATCTCTGGAAGGGTAATTATAGCATATAACTGATGAAGGGTTTAGGGTTTATGTAATTGTATATTATTAGTTCTAAAGCTATCATGCGATTGCAGTTTCGATTCCCGGTTATTTCTTTGTCAATTTGATTGATTTTAAGGCATGTACAAGTTATTGGCATATTTATAGCATATAACTGATGAAGGGTTTCTAACTGTATAACCTTGATGGTGGAAATATCAGGCGGCTTGGAGATCCTTCTTATTTATCATGGAACAGAATGCCTGGAGGTCGCTGAAATCACGCTTGGGAACCTCAATTCATTGAGGTTGATGTAATTTTATGTATTAAATTCTTTAAGTATGGTTAGAAAGTTTGAGGTTTGAAATATATATATATATATATATACAATAGAATCGAATCGAGTGTGATCACTGTTGTCAATTGTATGACATCTAGTAATGTCAAAATATACGATTTGCTTCTCTACAATTAACATGGATCCGAATGCAACATTTTTCTTCATACTATAGCTACGATGTTAAAAGGTATGTGCCTTTTGGGTAGGATGAATCAATAATATGGTCCCATGTATTGTGATTTGCTGTTTATTCCATAATTATAAATTTTTATTATATTTTTTCATATATTAACAATGTCAATTGAAGCTCAACATTTAGCTCAGCACATTACTTTTATTAAGTCATATTAGTTTTGTTAGCCATAATTGTCTGTTTAGTTAATGGATTGCTTAATGCATATAATTAATGTTAATGTTTAGTTAAGCCATAGGATTAGTCAATCTTTGTTTGGTAGAAATATTTAATATTTTAATTTTATTATTATTATTAAGGGACAATTACTATTTAGTTTCTTTGATATAATATACTAGTATTCTCTTGAAGTTTGAAAAATATACGATTTGCTTGATATAGTTTAATATAACACACTAGTACCTGCTTGATGTTTGAAAAAGAATATAATATACTTGTAAAAAATAATATTTTCTTTGCTCAGAGGTATTAGTCTAGTAAATTAAACTTGTAGGGGTATTAATGCAATATGTTAAAATTTTAGGGGGTAAATAGTATAATTTTCAAACTTACTAATGTATTATATTAAACTATATAGAGATAAATAGTATATTTTTCAAATTTCAAGAGATACTAGTATATGTCAAATATAAATAACAAATAGTAATTTTATCTATTATTAACTAATCTACGCTTGTAATATCATTTTTGGTATAACACTTTTAATTAATAAGGTAAATCAGTAAAATAAGTAAATTATTTAAATATTTTTTATTTTATATTTAAAAATTGTCAAGTTTTTTTTTTTTTTTATTATTCTCAATACGTATTTTTAATCTTTTCTACATATTTGAATCATCATTTTTGTTTTAAGTTTTCTTTTTTTATATTAAATTTTTTTTTTCTTCTTCAAATTGATTCGAAGCAAATTATATAAAATAATAATCAGGTTACCTCAGAAACAGCTGGTTCTTTGTATTGTTCTATTCTTAATTTTTTTTTTTAATACGAGAAGAACAGTGAACGTTAAGCGATTGAGAAACAAAGCTCAAAAGTAGACTATTTGAGAAAAAAGGTAAAAAACCAAGGATAGTTTAGGGTTTATAATTTTATAAATGAATAATTACAAAAAATAATATGAACTTTTAAGGTTATATTAAAATTAAATTTTAATTTCTATTTTCTCATTTAAATACACAAACTTTTAAAACTTTATTAATTTATGAAATCCAGCAAAACTCTGCTGATATGATATAAAATTCCAACGAGATTAAAAAGACTGTACTGACTTGAAAGTTGAGTTATTTTAAAAATTTTAAACATTATCGTTTTTGTTTTTCCTAAAATTTTAAAACCTAAATCTCTGTTTAAATTTGAAAAATAATATATATAACTGTCGTATTTAGAAATTGTCTGGTCAGCAGAACAAAGAAAAATAAAAATTTTACTATCATTAGAGTTTTACCAAAGGTATTTAGATTTTAAAATTTTAGGAAAAACAAAAATGATGACGTTTTAAAATTTTTAAAATGACTCAGTTTTCTAATCAATTTTCTAGTTAGTAAAATATTTTTAATCTCGCTCAAAATTTTATGTCATATCAGTAGAGTTTCGCAGAATTCATAAATTGATAAAGTTTTAAAAGTTTATGTATTTAAATGAAAAAATAGAAGATACAATTTAATTTTGATACAATCTTAAAAATTTGAGTTATTTTTAGCAATTTTTCCTTTTATAAATATAGAGATTAATAATTTCATTAGATAGTGATTAGCAAAGACATACGAAGGGAAATTTTAGTTAAGACTGATTCTATGAGTTAAATAAGCCCTTGAGATTACTAAACAATATATTTTTCTGTTTTTTTGAACTGAATATAAAATCAATGGCTAATCCTATAGTTTAACTTATCAGTTCCATGTACTAAACGGACTGTAAATTTATTAGCAGTAATTTTTGCTTTAAGAAATCATTTTTCGCAGTTGATTCTTTTATATTTATGTCAAAGATTTTAATTTATAAGCTCGCATTTTCAGATTTTATTAGAAGGGATAACCCTACTTAATTGTTAAAGTCAGAATTTTCCTTATAAAGGCTGCAGGTTTATCAATAAAATCTGAATAAAATTATGAAAAAGAATGAAAAAGTTATTTGATAATAAAAATCTATATTTTATTTATTTAATTTTAAAATTTTGACATGGATTAAAAAATAATTAATCGTCATTAATTTTAATAAGTTTTTTTATTGCAATTTATTTTAATTGTTAAGACGTTAGCTGTGAATTTGTATTTATACATGTGATTATGCTCTTGCAATTATGCCTTAGATAAGGAAGATTTGAATTTTTTTTCCTTTTATTTATTTGTATTATCAGTATATGTCTACACCCGGGAATAAGGGCTATTTTTTAGTTTAGTGTAATTTGTAAAACTAATTCTATTTTTGGTGTAGTTTTGAAAAAAAAATTGGAAAAAGGTGTGGTCAGACTTGCGGTGTGCCCACTTGAGTGGTGCACGGGAGCAGTGCTCGAGTTGAAGTGGCACACGGTCCAGTGCGCCACTTCATGTGGCCTACCACTAGCTACGCCAGCCACGTGGTTATGCGCCACTTATACTGGCGTATCGAGCGCAAGTGGCGCACTACTGGATGCCCGCCACGTGCCCCTAAGGAATCTGCCCCCACCCCTTTTAAGCCAAAATAATATTATTTTTCTAGCTTTTTCTTAAGAAAATATTATCATTGTTGAAAAAAATTTGTAAACCTGTGAGTCACCGTAATTTTATCAGCAATTTTCAGCTTTTCTAAGAGGAAAATAGTATTATTGAGCAGAGTTTTTGACTCAAACTCTGAAGATTGTAAACCTATGATTCTCTTTGAAGAATTCATTTGTACCGTAAACCATTCAAAATATAACACTTCTTCCTCCAATAAACCATTCAACACAGATTCAACTTCATATTTTCGGTCAAGTTTCATATCTCTCATTTCTTCATATTCACTCACACAAATTCAAAAAATTCTCAAAAAATTCTTATTAATTTCTCCTTTTTAATTAGTGATCATTTCCTTACTTCTTAGTTTAGCAAACTCCTCATACTAAAGATTAGTATTTCTTATTTATTTAAAAAATTTATTAAATATATTATTTATTGTATTAAATGTTTTAGAATATGTTGTATTTTAATATGATGTATATGTAAAAGAGATTATTTTTTTGTGTAAATAAATAATGAAAAATATTAAGATAAATTAGTAGGCAGATAAATTTTGAAAATAAAATTCTTAAAGTAGATAAGGTTGAAAATTAAATATGTTATGGTATATAAAATTTTAGTATTAAATAAATAACTAAAAATAATTACGTAAAATTAGTATGGAAATGAGTTAGTATTAATAGATAAATATTTTTAGCTACTTAAATTTTTGTAATAATAATAATAATAATTAATTTTAAATGTTATTTATTATATCTTTATTATGATAATTAGGTAATAATTTATTTTTATAGGAAATTTATTATATATTCTAAACCAATATTTATTTTTATATGTTTATAGGAGATTGTTTGTGATTGTGAGATAAAGTTGAAAAAGTAAAGGATTTTATATGTGGAGTGGAGGTTAGTAATTTCAATTGTATAGTTTTTGGCATAATGTTTATTATTTTTTTGTTATTTATTATCTTTATGAGTATAATATTTGTTGTGGTAATTAAATATAGTTGTTTATAATAAAATAATGATTAGTAGTTGTAATAGTAATAATAAAAATGTAGAATTAGTATGTTGTAGCAATTATTGAATTTTTATTACGATTGTTGAATTAAATAAAATTTTTGTAATAATAATAGTAATAATAACAAATATTATTATTATTAAAAAATAATTTTTACTTAAAATTAATAAAATGGAAATTTAGAGTAAAATTTATGGAGACATTTAATTAAAAATATACTTCATATTTAATATTCAGTACCCATTAAATTGGTAAGATATATGTCAGGCCAATGTAACCTCATATTAACACATAAATTTATAATAAAGTTAATTAATTTTTACTGTTGTGTTAGTTGAATTATTATTGTTTAGAATTTTAATTGTTTGAACAATGAAAAAAACAGTATAATGTCTTCAATATCGTTTATGGTAATTCATTGGAATGACGAGATAATTCAGACTCAAATTTGTGCTACTTTTGTGAACGGACATGTAAAAACTGTTACTTTAGACGAAGAATTATAAATGAAAGTTTTATTATATAGGATTAAAACAAATTTGAATTTAGATAGTAATGCAGTTATCAAAAAAAAATTTATATCGAACTCCAATGTGTAATCAATGTGGAAATTTATTTTTTTCACTTATACAAATATGGGGAGAAAATGAAATTGTATTAATGCATCAAACTATTAGCCAATTTTCTAACTTGCAATTTATTGAATTGTTTATTGAATTATCTTTTGGTGCAACAATTGAACAACATAATATTGGAGGATGTAAATCTTCAAATCCATGTTTGTATGAAATGGGCGGGTCTAGTCATTATGAAGATTATTTGAATATAGATGACTTTGAGGATTATGATGATTATGAGGAAGACGATGATATCGATGAAAATAAAAATGAAAAGGATAACACTGATATTGATGATGATGAAGAAAACTAATATGATAACAATTTAATTACAGTTAATTACATAACTAGTAATTAATTAACAATTTAATTATATTATAATAAACTTTTTATATAATAACTTTTAATTATTATTATCAACAAAAAAATAATTATTAATTTTTAAACACTACAATCTAAAAATAAAATACAGCATGAATATAACAAAAAATAGCAAAAAAAAATCAGCAAAAAAAATAACATTTCCTGCTTGTGTGACCAATGCGCCACTCCAAGTGGCTCACTAACTGATGGGTCAGTTCTAAACTACACCAAACTATTCCAAATTGGGAATTAGTTTTCAAACTACATCAAATTTGGATTTTTTTTTAAAATTACACCAAACATATAAATTGTTTTTAAAATGACACAAAACTAAAAATTATCACCGGGAATAATCAAAACTTTCAATCTTCTCTTTTATTTCTCTAAATTTCATGGTATTAGAGCAAGATTTCTACCAGCTCAATTTTTTTCTAGACAATCAGCCTTTCAAATTCTCTTCCAAAAAGAGTTTTTTTCTCAGTCTCACTCACCTCCCACACAAGAGGCAGCACAAGACGCTAAATAGTGAAATCCGGCAATTGGTAAGGGCTGCGTGTGACAATAGACGCCAATTTCTTCTTCTACTCTAATCTCTCGCGCCAGTGCATGAGCTCTTCTCCAGCCGCCATCTTCTAAGGTTTCCATCTCCAATGACTTTTTATCTTGTCCTTTCCGATTCTGGGTTTGGAAGAAAATTGATGTCCAATTATGCACTCTATTATGGAATTATCTGAACCATAAATTGTTCATTATTTTCCAATCTTGCATTGTAAGGTTTGGACAAAGGCTAAATCTTTTATATAGGAGTGATGGGCAACGTATATACAGAGTTGCTTCAGATATTGCTCATCTGCGACAAAATAATCAAAGATTTGGCGGCAAGCTATTTAGTGCAAACAAAAGGGTAAAATGATTTTTTTTTTTACCAAAATTCTGGTATTTTTATTAAAATAGTACCAAATCTTTGTTTTCTATCGATTTAATACTATATATTTACAATTTTATTTCAAATAAAAATACTGGTTGAATTGGTCTAATAGACACTGAAGAATCATGTATCATAACACGTCACATGCTACTTCAATAAAAAATATATCACTTATTGCCAATACATATATCTAAAAGACCAAAATATCTTTTTTTTTAATCTGGAATTAGGTTTGTTGGACCGTAATTTTAAAAAGGGTATATTGATTTTTAAATATATGAGTTGAATATAAGTGATATTTTTTACTGAAATGACATGTGATGTGTCATAATTTAGTATATTAGACCAATTTAACCGTAAATATTATAGATATTTTTATTTAAAATAAAATTATAAAAATATAGTATTAAATTGATACAAAATAAAAAATTGATGCTATTTTGATATAAATACCAAATTTTTAGTATAAAAAAAAATCATTTTACCCGCAAACATAAACTCCTAAAGATGAGTTCAACTCACTTGTACCATTATCTGACAGCATAACTATGCAGGAAGAGAAAAGTTCTTTTCAGGTTTTAGTGCCGAAAAAAATATGTAAATTAGTCTTTCAACTATATTTTATAGAATGAGTTATATTTTCAATTTTAATTTAGTATAAATAATTTTTTGAACTTTAAATTTAGTGTAAATTAGCTATTGAATTATGCTCTATAGAGTGAGTTATTTATCACCAGATCGAATTGGCTTAGAGTTTTAATATAAAATGCGTAATATAAAATGAGTCTAATTATACTAAATTTAAAATTTTATTTATAACAAATCAAAATTGATAAAATAACTCGTACTATAAAATATAATTTAGATCAGTGTTATTAAAATCGGACTGGACCAGCCAGTTCAACCGAGAATCGGCCCTTAGACTGGTCAATTTTATACTCTTAACTCAGAAATCAATTAGACCGATCAGAAATTCGTTGAACCGGCCGATCCAACTGGTTGGAAAACACTTTAAAATTGAAAATGGTAGCTGCTGGGATTCAAACCCAAATGGAATAGAAAAATGTCAAAGCCTTCAACTATTCTACCACAAAATTTGTGTCAAATGCTTAGTATATATATATATATATATATATATATTAACAATATTTATTTAATTATATCTACTAATTTTTTTTAGTAATATATATTTTAGAAATTTTAGCATAACAAAAATGCTATTTTTAATTTATAAACAAATTATATATATAAGTAGTGGT
>CATIWF010027302.1:0-27844 GCA_949630135.1 Balakata baccata
AGTTGTTGATTATATTATGAATGCAGTAGTTAAATATACTATGAAATATATGGCCCTTTAATTATCTACAGAGAATTTATTATGTGTTGATAATAATGAGTTAAATATCTCTGGTAAAAGATAATTTTAAAAATGTTCATAACCGGTATAGGACAATGAATTGAGCATTCATTGAACCTCTAGGTTATCACATGGTTTATTTTGAGGAGGAATCTCATTCTCCATGATATAATGATATCTAAATAAATCAGTGGGTTCTTAAAGGGTAAAGGGTACCGAACAGTGACGCCTGATAATAACTGCACAGATAGTGCTAGATGTCAACAGTTATTATCTTGGTCATAATATATGAGTCTTATGTGACTCGAAGTCCTTTGACTTGAGGTGTCAAGATTGTCATTTCATGAGTAGCTGTAGAGGTGCTCTTACCTTGTACTAAGCTATCCGCGTTTGGTAATCCGGCTCATAGTCACCACAGTTAGTCATGTAGTGAGACATGAGATTACCAATAGTAGGACTCGTTACCCTATAGCACCAAGGCAAGATCCTAATGAAGTTGATATTTTGGTTCTGATAAAATAAATTTCTAGCTAGGAGAAATATGACTTATTCAATGTAAGATTGAATTATTAATTAGATTAATAATGATAAATCTTATTTTAATCAGAATGCAAATTATCATTCATTAGTATATTGACTACTAGGGTTTGATATGTTATGACTCTAATCAATATTGGGATCATAACGAGAGGACTTAATATTATGATTTAGAGGTCAAAATAATATTTTTAATTTTATCGGTAATTAAAAGAAGAATTCTGGAAGGATATTTAATATATCCGGGTATACGAGAAATTCAGAAATTGTGTCCGATATAATATTAAGGAGTTAATATTATATTTCCGTTTCGATAAAATTATTGACCTTATAAGTCACACCAAATACTTTATTAGTCTAGTCCATCTTTATGTGAGGAGTAATTTAATTGAGAATTAAATTAGAAATGATCACATATATTTTTGAGTTGAAATTAATGTTGATTAATTTTAACTATTTCTCTTATTTATAATTTTAATTAAAGTGTTAATTAAAATTATAATAATTTAATTAAGTTGTTAATTAAATTAATTTTAGTGGTATATTAAAGTAATTGCCACATATAAAATAAGAAGAGAAGATTAATTCTATGATTAATGGTGGAAGCTAGAAATTAGCTATGCAATTGTTGCACCATCATTGTATCATAAATCAAAATTTAAAAAAAAAATCAAAAGTAAAAAAAAATGTCAGAAACTTAAATTCAGCCAACCACTCAATTAATCCTTCAGAAGGATTAATGATATGTGGTGGGAAGTGATTAAGGAACCAGAGAGGGTTCCTGAGTTCGTTGTGTGAGAAAATTTTGTTTTCTCTCAAAATTTTTCTCTTTGATTCAAAGGAGAAATTTGTGATCATACATCTGGGACTAGCAAAAAGAGTTTCATCAACGCAAACAAAGCTTTTGGTTTTTTTACTTAATTTGCACCTTGGTGATTTCAGTAATAAAATATTTGTCTTAATCCTTTTATTTTTCCATTTTGTTCTTTAAATCATGGGATGATCTTGGCAAAATAGATTTTATCCATAAAAGTTAACAAAATATGTTTTGTTAAAAATTATGGATAAATGCTCAAGATTAACATGAAAAGTGTATTTTCATGTCATGCAATATTTGATTGCATATGTCGGTAAAATTAAAAATTTGTGAAATCTATAATTTTGACCGAGACCTAGAGCTCCCCTCAATCCAAAGAAAATAAACGCTTCCGTTGCCAGCCAACATATAGTACATATGAAAGATTAGCCAAGTAATAGGAGATATTTAAACTCTTGAATTAGTAATAATGGGCTGTCAATCATACCCAATTTCTTTGAGTCCACATTATTTATCTACACTTAATAACTCAAGAAAATTTTACAAACTTGCAATTTTTAACTTTTTATTTAAAAAATACGTAAAATATTTTTTTTTTCATTTTTAGGAAATGTCTTTTCAAATTTACAAAAGTGTTTTTCAAAAATATGTTGCTCTTGTTCTTCAACCCACTTTCCTCCATCAAACACCTCCCTTCACTACATCGCTGGCAGACCCTAGATATTTTTATCAAAAGTAAAAGAAATTATTTGTTGAACTTGCTCAAATTGAACTTTTCGCATCACTCTAAGTCTGACCACCCAACTCCTAATATATTTGATTTCTTAATTATTTTTATGTAAATTGGGAAATTAAAATCAAAGAGATTAATTGAAAATATATGAACTAATCAATTTTGTTTTTCTTTTTGGTCGTTTCTGCAACTTTATTTTTGTTTTAAATTTTTTAGCCGCAACAATATTTTAATTGAAATACGTTTTCAAACTGTGGAAATAAACCAAAAATATAAAATATAAAATGTCCAAAATTAACTAGAAAGAGATTGAAAATTATGAATTTGACGAATATTCTTATGTAGTTCAGATTCTTAATTTTATTTATGTATCAAACTAATTATAAAATGTTATATGAACAATATAATTATAAATTTATTCATATAATATTTGATCATTGATTTGGTTTATGATTAACAAAACTATAAGGTATTTTTTGGAATTTAGCATCACTTGAATACGTCACGTAAATGTGAATTTTTGTGGTTAAATTAACTTTATAAATTAATCTAATTATAAATTACGATTTTAATGTAGGTGGGGCAAAGTGTACAAAATAAGTTAGGGTATGTAGAATAATTGAACTAGTAGATTTTTGGTAAAATTTTGGTAGATATCTATAAACCTTGGGTAGATCTCTAGTAAATATTGACTAACTTGGATAGATCTCTATTAGTAGACCTTGAGTATACTTTTGGTATACTTTGAACGTAAATATTTTTATAATATTTTTAGGTACTTCTCACATTTTTGAAAAATAGTTTTAAGTACTTATATTTTTGTTAAATTTAAGGAGCTTTTTTGTCATTTTTGAAAATTTTCCTAATAACTCAATGAAGACCAATCCAAACTTTCAAGGTCTTTTATTTGTAACTAATCTTATACTAAGTTACTCTCAATATGATGCCACCTAACCCCTAGCTCCAACCTAAACCACACCTATCCCCCTTCCTTCAGCCGCCTACCCCGCCATCCTCAAGAAAGGTTTTGTTCGTGGAGAATTTGCCATTATCTTGGAAAGCTAAGGATATTTGGAGTATGCTGACTTAGCATTGGAATATCAACAAAGTCTACATTCCTCCAAAACTTACTACAAGAGGACACACTTTTGCTTTTGTGAGATTACACTATATCCAAGACTGTCATAATGTCCTCAAGTTTATCAACAGTCTCTATTGGTGATCGAAAGTTGTTTGGTATGGTATCATTTTACAGTTGTCCCTTTCATAATAGATCCCAATCAGAACACTTTTTCAAGCTACGGATGCATTAAAAGGAATCTACTTCAGTCAAGGTCGGTGTATAGGTAGTGTGACCATAGGTCATACGTTGATGTCATTTTGAATAAAACAGCTAACACAACGCCAACTTCTGCCATTGATGGATGATATCAAGGATTGGCAGCTGATAAGACTTGGCTCAATACCTTAGCTATTGGAACCCTACGGGATTAAAAACATGTTTTCTTAATTCAAAAGGTGCTCAGGGAATCTGGACATGAGTGTATCATTACTACATCTATGGGAGGATCTTTAGTTTTGCTTTCTCTAGATAATCCAAGCAAATTACCACTTTAATTGGAGAATAATGGTCATATGCTTAACAAATGACTTTCTGATGTATGTAAATTTGATCCTAAGCTTGTCCCTATGCACCATTTTATACGGTTGTAGTGCCATGGTATTCCAATTCACCTGATCTATTTTACATAATGCGTTTTATTAAAGACCTAATATTATGCATTTATGTACATTCTCTAACATAATCTATTTTACATCTAGGTTGCTAGAATCTTCATCAAGTCTTCAAATGTGAATCTGTGTTCCACTCTCGAGTGAAATAAGTTGATTGGGCCGAACTTCCTTGAATGGCTTCTGAATTTGAGAATAATTTTCAAAGCTAAAAAGATAGCCTATGTCCTGGATGAGCCACTTCTTGATCCCCTTACTGTTGATGCTTCTAAAGGAGTTCATAATGCATATAGAAAGCATTTGGATGATAGTGAGCTAACGGGCTGTATTATGCTTGCCACTATATCACCAGCACTTCAGAAGCAATATGAGGCTATAGATGTTAATACCATAGTCTACCATCTTAGGGAGCTCTTTGATGAAGAGCTAAAGTTTGTGTCCCAAAACTGCCTAAGGGCAGAAACAAGGCAAAAAAAAAAAAACACAAATAGAAATCTCACAAATAATTGTACAATGCTCCAATTGCTCTGAAATTTTAATATGTTATAGAATTACATGTTAGATTTAATTAAAAAAAATAAGAATCATAAAAATTGGACTATTATATAAAAATTTATAAGTTGATCAACTCATAAAGGTCACACTGCCCTCATGATAAACCTTAGTGGTCCAAACTATGCTTATATCAGCTTGTTTAAGTTTTACTAAGTTTATTTAGTTATCAATTGACCAAGTATACATTCAATTAGGCTCACAGCATATTGGAGACTCCTAAGGAAGTGAGAGACAATAAGTTAGAGGTTCAATATCAAAAGAAAAAGTGAGTTTAATTATCAAACAATTATTCTAGTAGGTGTGATTGTTGCATGCTACGTGTAATGTGACTTCATTTTCTTTATATGAATTATGTGATTGCTATGATATGGCTAATGAGACTGTGTTGAATATTAAAGTATGTATTTGTGTTAGACTTATACGTTCTTTTTGTATAAGATAAATGTTGACCGAAATGTATAACGATTAATGTAAATGTCATGGTTAAGTAATTATTATTGCAAATGCATATGCATATGGACTTAAAAGCCGTTGTGACTAGCTAAATGATATTGTAAAGCAAAGGAAGAGGCCTATGGCTTAAACAAATGTTCAAAAGCAAAGAAAAGGCTTATAGCTTAGCAAATGTGCAAATGTTACAAATGATCAAGCTAGCTAGCAAATGCAAATGTTCACATGGAAATCCGAGACAGTGTTCATTTAGCCTGGTCGCAATAAAAAGAAAATGACAAAGCATAAGCATAAGCATAAACAAATGACATTGTTTATATTATTTAATATTAATTATATTCATATGATATTGTTGAATGAAATGATATGTAAAATGCATATGGAGTGTAAATATTCTTTGTTATTGTGAATTCCTTAGAATCTTAGAAATCTTTTAATGGTTATTTATGTATGAAAACCAAGTATGGACCTTGGTTAATCCACCTGAAGGGATAAAGCCCGTAAGGTATAAATGGGTATTCAAGAAGAAGATCGACATGGAGGGTAAAGTAGTTACCTATAAAACTAGGCTATTAGCTAAAGGTTATCATCAAAGACAAGGAATTGACTATGAAGAGACTTTTAGTCCTATAGCTATGCTTAAATCCATTAGGATACTCCTAGCCATTACTACTAATTATGATTATAAGATATGGAAAATGAATGTGAAGATGAATTTCCTAAATGGAAACCTTACTGAAGATGTGTACATGACACAACCAAAGGGCTTCACATCTAAAGATATGCAAGCTTTGAAGATCAATTTATGGATTGAAGCAAGCTTCCAGGAGCTGGAACATCCGATTTGATAAGACAATCAAAGAGTTTGGTTTCTCACAAAATTTGGATGAACCTTGTGTATATAAGAAGGTTAGTAGGAATGCGATTGTTTTCCTTATATTGTATGTGGAAGACATACTAATTATAAGAAACGATGTCTTAGTCCTTTAAACCGTTCAAGTTTGGCTTTCCACGAATTTCTCCATGAAAGACCTTGGAGATGCATCCTATATTTTAGGGATAAAGATTGATAGAAATAGACCTAAAAGGTTGCTTAGTCTTTCTCAGTCTACATACATAGACAAGTTGCTAAGGATATTTAGCATGGAGCAGTCCAAGAAAGGGTTCATTTCCTTGACACATGGGATTACTCTTTCAAAGTCTATGTGTCCAAAAATACAAGATGAGAGGATTCATATGAGTTTGATCCCATATGCTTCGACTATAGGATCAATCATGTATGCTATGATATGTACTAGAGCCAATGTATCATATGCTTTGAGTGTTACGAGTAGATACCAGTCGGACCCCGGTAAAGGTCATTGGGTAGCTATCAAGAATATCCTTAAGTTCTTGAGAATGACTAAGGATGTATTCTTAGTATATGGAGATGGAAACCTTGAAGCAAGCGGGTATACAGATGCCAGCTTCTAAACTAATAGGGATGACTCAAAATCCCAAGCAGGATACGTATTCACACTTAATAGTGGTGTAGTTAGTTAGAAGAGTTCCAAATAGGAAACAACTGCAAATTCTACAACTAAAGTAGAGTACATTGCAACTTATGAGGCAGCTGGGGAAGCGATTTGGATAAGGAAGTTCGTTATAGAGCTAGGAGTAGTTCCCAACATTATTGATCCAATATAGCTGTATCGTGATAACAATGGAGCCATTACACAAGCAAAGGAGCCATGGTCTCATAAAAAATCCAAACATGTGCTCAAATGCTACCATGTGATTAGAGAGATCATAGGTAGAGGTGATGTAAGAGTAGAAAGAGTACCCACTGATCAGAATATCACTGATCCGCTCATGAAGCTAGTTCCCCAAAAGAAGTATGACTTTCATACACTCACCTATGGTATTAGATATAAAGGTAATTGGCTTTAGTGCAAATGGAAGTATGTTAGAGAGACGCTCTGAAGGCAATCACCTTTAGCACTTATTGTACAAACTCATTTACTTGAATAAAAGACAATTTCATTTAATTGATGGTCATTCTATATTATGAATTGATTAGATCTTAAATAAATTGATGAAGTCCATGATATAAACATAGCATGAAGAAAATCATGATGAGATTATGAAATTTAGATTTCCTATCATATGCAATTATAGTTGTATCTAAATTGTCCCTAGCCATAGGATCAATAATACTGGACATTGTTAATCTAGATAGACTAGCACATGTTATATTCTTTGATTGGATCAAGCTGTAGATCCATGAGATGTCCATAATTAACATATTGATGCTTGCTAGAGTAGTCAAGTTCATTAGATGACATGCTATGAGATTATCACATAAATCCTCTATTCTATGTCAGTGATAATCTCATTATAGCAATGGTGCAAGTGTCCTTAAACTTGAGGTGCTCAAAGTTATCTTGGATACTAATCCTATACTTTGACTCCATTCTTTATTGCCTCAAGAGAGGTATATCATAAAGTGGTGAATAGGTACAGTTTAAGGTATTCGAAGATAGTTGAGTAGCCAATAAAGGATTCACCACTCCTGATAGAAGGAGAGTATACCTATGGCCTTTTGTCGAGATGATTACTCAGGAATCTCTGGTCAGAGTGGAAATATCATGAAGATGGTCTTCAGTGATATATTTATAAGAGTAATAAGTCTTAGAGACAAGACCTAACAACACTTGAACTAGATATGATGTAGTTAGTCTAGTAGGAGCTGACACTAAGTCCATACTTTGAACTGAGAGGGGTATAGTAGGGTGAAGGGACAAACAACATAGATATTATCTATGGAAAGGTTCGTAGTCAAACCACTAACTTTTTGGTAAATTGGGGGTCATGATGTGTTGTTAGATACTGCTTATAACTTGCTCGAGATCAAGTGTTGAATTGAATGGCCAACATAACCGAGAACCTAACGGGTAACACGCATTGAAGGTGTGTAGAAGAAGTAAAATGGGCTTTTGGATTGGATCCAACACAAAGAGAGAAAGGCCGGTCCAAACAGCTTTCTACTAGAGAATTGTACATTCCTAAGCAAGACAAAGTCACGAGCAAGAAAGTCTAGCTTGTGATCAGAAAATGCTACTAGACGAAAATTGCACTATGTGCTAGTCGAGACATGGGATGTCACGGCTAGGAACCACTAGATTTGGGCATCTCTTGACTGAAAAATATGTTTCCCAATTGGGATCGACGTCAAATTAGGAAACCTCATCAGATTTTGATTCTATGAGCAAAGGTTCTGAATCCTAAACTCTCAAGGACTATAAATAGTCCTTTTCTAAAAAAAAGGAGCTGCAAACATCAAAATTAAAGAGTTAATTTGTTCTCCTCTCACAAGGTCAATTATCAGTTTCTAGCATAAGAGATTATCGCCCACCCATTCCCTAAGAGGTTTTCTTCCTTTTCTCTTTATGTGGACTTCTGTTAGAGGTAATTCAGCAAAGGATTACTGTGGTTTGTGACAACTCAGTAAGGTGAATGAAGGTTTCAAGTCTCTGATATTAAAGGTAATCTTCTTCAAACCCTCTATGTATGGGTCATTCTATTGTAACTGGGATTAAAATTTAAAATTTTGCTCTCCTCTTGTATATATGATATGTATGTAATCCCAACACATGATTAATTACAACCCTTTTTAATGAATGAATAAAAATGTATGTTATACATGTCTCCAACCTATGTCCAAGTATATACTGCCTTATCTGCATAGGCTTTGTGGTGTTCCAAATTAAAAATTGCAAGTGCATGAGCTAATCATAGAGTGGTAAGTCACCCCTAAGGTTGATCTCTCAAGAAGTTGTTTACTTAAACCCTTAATTACTATTAACCATCAATTAACACAAATGGATATTCCTAAACATTCTAATCGTGATTTTTGGAAATTTATAGTTTAACTAAATAAATAAAAACAATAGAATGAATAAAATCAATTAAAATTGAGTGAAAAACCAATAAGACTAATTTAGGTATTTAGCTAGCATATTAGGCTAAGTTAAAGATTGTCATCTAATAACAAAACCTTAAGATATTTACTCCCAATTAAATCAATGGTGGCCAATCATACATTTAACTCAAGAATTAAAGAAGCACAGTTGATATTGAAAGGAATCAAATTTCATTAACTATGGAAAAGTTCATACATCCTAAATAACAACTAAATACCTAACAAAAAGCTTAGCCAAGCATGGTCATAACTATAATCAAATTAATGGCAAAAACTAAGCCAAAAATATTTTCAATAGAAGAATAAAAATCATAAGAAGCTAAAACCCCCATCGAATTATATGCTTGAATTCTCTTGAGTCAAAGTTCTTCACTCTTCAAGGCTTTAATCCTTACAGCTTTCAATGGTGGAAAAGTCTCCACGAGTAAGCAAAATCCACTGAAAACGAGAAAGGAGGTAGCTTCCAAGTTCTCTTTAGCCATTAAAGTCTTAAAAGTTTGTAGAGAAGTGTGTAGGAAGAGGAAGATGATGATGAAGAAAACCCTAGGTTTTAAAAAAAAAACATTATATACTTCTAAAGAGTCCTAATTGAAAACTAACTCCTCATTATAATTTTTCCTCTGTACAAACCCCCAAAAATAAGCCCTTAACCAATCAAAAATATCCCCTAAAGTTCAGGCCCCACTTGGTTAAAGCAAGTCTTCCATCACACATCAATATCTGCAAGTTCAGCCCTATTTGTATGCACGCTGAAATCACCATGCGCATGCCAGACACCATCAAAAGGCTTGAAAATTGGCACGTGCAAGCGCTAATCTGCCGCATACAAGCGCTAATTCCATCGCACAAGCGATAGATGCTAGCTTGTTAAATGGCTTAAAAGTCACCGCTTTTGTGATGAAAATACCACTCAAGTGGTAGATAGTTATCTTCTCTCCATTAAAACACATAATTCCAACATAGTAACATATACACAACTAAACATATAACTTTGGCTTCTCCGCTGTCAAGTGCTACATCTAGTATCTACTGGCTCCAAAAATTGTGTGTATGGAAAATCACACTCTAAGCTACTCATAGCTAAGTAGTACACAAAAGTATAGAAAATAAAATGCATAATCATATAGTTTATGGCATATAATTTGGCAACATAATCATTTCCAAATCATGTAGGCATTAATTGACTAAGCATTCATTGGCTACATTATGCAACAGATCATATCAATCAAGGTTGATATACATGATCAAATACCCAACTTACTGGGTTAGCATACTAGCATACCATATTTCGCATTGTATTAACCATGATACTATGTCTATTATTTCATATCTTATCCAAATCAAACATGATTTAACAAGTCATGTAAAACATGTTTTTCTTTCCATGTTAGTATCCCAATAGCTCAAAATATCAGGCTATATGGATTACAGATATGGCTATTACATTTTTTGATCACTCGATGGCTCTAGTGTATTTCAATTGTCAATTAAAGCAATGACTTCTTGGAGGCTTGAACGTATAGCAATCTCTGGGTTAAACATTGACCTTTTAGAGGTTCAAGCTTATACTAGTTGTTTATCAAAGCATTGACCTCTCAGAGGCTTAAAGCATTGTCTTCTCTGAGGCTCAAGCTTTAGGATATTAGGGGGTTACGGTACGGTTCATCCTTAGGAGGCATGTCAAACATTTTAATTCTAGTCTTAGTTAACAACCATGAACACATAAAACATTTCCCAATTGATTGTCATAACACAAGTTGAAACCAAAAATCAAGGATCAATATTGCTCTGTGTCACGGTTGTGATACATTGGTATGGCCGTGACCATGGTTGTGAATAATTATTTTTCTATTTGGAAAAATATTCACAATTTTGACACTATGGTGTCACGACCATGACATTCTAGAAAACTTCAAATTTTAGCAATTCTTCAAGTTTAAAGCCACACCAAAATCAAACATTCATTACCCTAAGGTTCGGTTAATTACCAAACTCGTCTACAACATTCAAAATGCACACTTTTCATGCCTTGAACACCATCATACATGCATTTGTTTGACATCCATGGATTTGTCATCATATATTACATATTCAAATTTAACATAATTGCCTAAACTATACTCAATAGCCATATTTGATTTAATTCTCATCGTTTATGGTTTCAACCACCACAATACACATAATTGAGCACAAATTCATGGTATTTTGACATCTAAATTACTATTTTCATACCATTCATCACATATTACTCAATTCAAAAGTTTCTCAAGGTTATGAACTTACCTCTTTTTGGGCCACCCTTTCAAGCACCTTAAATGCCATAGTTGTGTTTGTTCATCCACAACCTCATCGAATCTTAATATAGGCATTAAGTCTAATATACAACCAATTGGGCCAATGCCCATTTGCATTACCATTTTACAATTAAATTCTCATGCCTCTAGAGGTTTGATCATATTTTAGATCATTGTTATCCTAACTAATTCATTCATACCTAGCTCATGCATCTTTCATGCTTTTACCCACATTGTATCCTGCTTTGAGGTAAAGGCTTCCACAAAGCTCAAATGCCTCTTACATGTTTAGTACTAAGTCATTTATTTCCATTTCATGCACTTACATGTCATCAATTTTTCCCTTGGAGGTTCAACAAATACTTCTTTTGATATAATTGCTCTTTTAGCATTAAACATGCTAATCATTCCACCAAAAGTTCCTTTCACCCATTCAAGTCTTGTTTTCTATTCATGCCTCATATTTACAGTTTCTAGTTTGTTATGGATCACTAAAGTAGTTTCATGTTTTCTTATCTCATTAATGGATTACTATGTCATTACTTCATTTTCAAGTTCCATTGATATAAATCAATGTCATATTTGGTTCATTAATATCATATAGTATGCCATCACACCATTTTAACATATCATTCCATTTTTAAGCAATATAGTATATTACTAATCACTCATATTTACGGTCTATTATACACACACACACACAAAAACACCCAAAGATCATAGGGGAAATAAATAGCAGAAATATAATAGCAGAAGATAGAAGAAATAAATAATATAAAATTAAATAAAGCAGAAATTTAAATTAAATGTGCAGAAAATTAAAAAAAATAAATGCAGAAATTTATAAGTGTGTCCCTTCTGTCACTATATTAGATCTGGACATATTTTTGCAAGACACTACTTTAATTAATTAATTAAATAAATACAGAAAATAAATTAAGTGGCAGAGGCAGCCATATAATAGAAAATTATTAAATATAGAATTTTTATTTAACTAGTATAAAATTTAAATTACAAAAGCATAAAACCTTACTTAGGTATTTGGAAAACCGAGACACAACAACCCAGGTAAAGTATGAGAGAAGCTTATTTACAAGCTTTGGTGTTTATGCTTATAAGGAAGAGAGAAGAGCTTTTAGAGAGAGAGCTTCCTAGAGAGAGAGAGAGAGAGAGAGAGAGAGAGCGATCTTCCTAAATGCTTGGATGCCTCACAAATGAGAGGAGTCCTCTTTATATAGGCAACTTGAGGGCAAAATAGTCAATTTGAATAACAGCGTGGGGATTTTTGGAATTTGAATAGTGCTGCTATAGTAGATACGTGTTGTAACAGTATTGTACAGTAATTTGTAGCTTGAATGAAGAATATCTGATGCAGAAATTTCTTAGTATTTTTTATTATTAACTGCTATTTTGTAGTAGATTTAACCTCTATATCGGGAGTTTTAAGACTGAAAAATAATTTTTTTTTAATGCTCACCCTTGATATATTCTTTTTATGAGATTTCTTTTTTTAAGCAATTTTTTTTTTCTAATATCCGCTATTGCCAAAGAAATCAGTATGGCAAAAATCAAGATTGTCATCATCATCCAGATTAATAGCTGGACTTGAATTTGATGAGGTCTTGGATGATGAAGAACTTGGTGCAAATTTTTGAAGAATAGCTTGCATTTCTTCAGGAGGTTTTGCTACAGCCAATTGAGCAGCCATTTGGGATTTCTGAGCAAGGAATTGAGTTTGTTCTTTTGACTGGAAAGAAATTTGCTGATTTTGAGAAGTAATCTTCTTCTACTCATGAATCCAAATTAGAACTTCATTGGGATTTAAGCTTTGTGGAATTTTGAATTTGTCCCACCATTTGATCTTGAATCTCATTCTGATTATAGGAATTGAATGTTTAGAATAATCTAAGGTCTAAGCAAAGACCCAAGGCAAATAGAACCTTGAATGAAAAAGGCAAAGGGCTGAAAGCCTTTTTTCTTCTGGGCTTGGTGTATAATAGGTTTTGAATAGGTTAAAGGATTTGAGAATATAAGGTTGTGTCTTTAGGAATTCTAGATTTATGCCAAACTTATCCCACCACATGGCCTACCATGAAGGAAAAGAGGAGGGATTATAAGTGGTATCAAAATAGAATAACCAAGTATGGGATTTTCTAGTATTTTGGATTGTAAATGAATTAAACCAAGCTTGCTGGTAATCCCAGTAATTATACGTGATATCAAAAAATGGCAAATTTTTGAAGGCTTCTAGAAAATAGAGAGGTTGAGAAAGTTTAAATTTTCAATCTCCTAGAGCAATAACCTTGTGAATCTTACAAGTGGAATATGCGGGATCAATCTGCTGTTTATTATAAAAGAAATTTTTGAAAGAAGCAGATTCTGTTATTTCTAAAATTCTTTGATAAAAAATTGGAGTTTTCGTTAAATCAGTTGGTTTATAAAACCATCTTTTTCCAATGAATTTTTCTAAAGTATCAAAGGGATTTAGTTCATGAAAACTCTTTTCTGTATTTATAATATTTAGAAAAATATTTTTTAGAATAAAATCAGAAGGACTTTGGAATTTTTGAGACAAGATTATTTGGGAATTTGAAACTTGTTTTTGTGAAAGTATTTTTGAAGAATCTTCTTTCTCAGATTTTGAAAGTGGGCATAAGGAATTTACCTGAGAGGGAATCAATAGAGAGGAACTTGCTTTGTCCTCTTGTTTAGTAGAGATCATTTTTGGCTAAATAGACTCCCAAAGTTGTTTTCTAAATGACTCCGACATTTCTGTAAGGTATTGAAATAATTCAGTGTTTTTAGGATCTGGTTTAAGAAATTCATCAGGAATTTTCTGGGTAAAAGCAAAGGCTAGGATTTTTGTTTGAGATTTTTTGGAAGAAGCGGTATCTTGTACTTCTTCATCTATCAAGGCATCAAAGAAGGATTTGTATTCTGGGAAATTTTTGGGTATTTCTTTTCCTTTATTTTTTGCTTTTCTAGGCATCACTCAATTCTCTAGTTATGAAATATGAAATGAAATTTGTATCTCCTTTTATGTATTCAATATCAAAATAAAAAATACTTAATATAGCTTGCCATCGTGCAAAAATTTGTTTGGATGCAAGATTTTGAACATCTTTTTGTAAAATATCTTTTGCACTTTTGCAATCAATTCTAAGAAGAATTTTTTGATTTAATAAATCTCTTTGGAATTTTTGAATGCATAGAACAATACTCAAAATTTCTTTTTTAATAGTAGAATAATTTATCTGGGTATCATTCTAGTGTGCATAACTATATTGCACAATACACTCTTTCCCCTCTTGCTTCTATTTAAGAATTCCACTGTATCCTAGATTAGAAGCATCAGTTTCAATAATTTTTGGAAGATTGGGATCTGCAATGTGTAAACATGGAATATCTAATACATATTTCTTAATAGTACGAACAATATTAGTATATTCATCAGACCATGTAACATGATTTTTCTTAAGCCTATTATGAAGAGGTTTAGCTAGTCTATTGATATTTGGACAGAAATTTAAAACATAATTAAGGCTTCCTAAAAACCTTTGTAATTGTATTTTATCGAGAATTTTATCAGAGAATTTATTAGCAAACTGAAGAGATTTTTCAATAGGGGTTATTAATCCTTATGATATGACCCAAAAAATGAATTTTTGTTTGAAAAATAAATTTTTTTTATTTAGAAACTACTAGACCATTTTTTTTTTGCAATATAGAAAAAGGTTTTAAGGTGTCTAAAGTGTTCATCTAAAGAAGCAGAGAATATTAAAAACATCATCAATATAAACAATACAAAATTTGGAATATGCATTAAAAATGTCATTCATAATTCTTTGAAATTATAAAAGGGTATTTTTTAAACCAAAATCATCACATTCCATTCATATTGCCTGAAAGGGACTGTGAAAGCAGTTTTGTAGTGATGATTTTTTGAAATTTGAAATTGCCAAAAATATGATTTCATATCGAATTTTGAGAAAATTGAGGCAGAATGGAGTTTTTGTAATAAATCCTTTTTATTGGAAATTGGGTATCTGATCTATTTTAAAGTAGAATTCAAAGGCTTATATTAATAACAAGCCTAGGAGTACCTCTTTCTATTTTAGAATTTTTGTTGACATAAAAGGCAGCACAACTCTAGGGAGACCTAGATTTAGAAATCAAACCTTTTTATTCTAAATCATGAATTTATTTTCTATAGTGTTCCTCTAATTCAACATTCATCTGAATAGGTTGAGCCTGTCGGAATTTGTCTTTCATCAAAATCTTTTTTATAAGGAAGATCAACAATATGTTGTTTTCGTTTCCAAAAAGCATTCGGAAAACCTGAAGAAATTTCTTTTTCAAAAAGACTTTGTTATTTTGAAATTTTGCCTTTAATCTCAAGGGTTTCCAATTGGTTTTCTAAACATTTAAAAGAGGCAATTTTCTTAAGATTATCAAGATGTAAACTTTTCACTTTAATTAAAATATTAATAATATTTTCATGGATGGAACAGGCCTTCACAAAACTCAATTTTTTAGATTTGTATTTAAAAGAAATTCCGTTTTCACTAACTTTGAAAGGAGTAATTATATTAATAAAAGGTGTTCCAAGAATCACAGTATGATGTATGTTATCAACTAAAATGAAAGAAGTTGTGAGGAAAATATCATTATTTAAAATTGAAGTTTCAGTTTTAGAATCTATTTTTAACTTAGAATTATTTGCAGCTGAAAGTTTTGCATGAGTATTTTTACAAAAGTTTTTGGTATTAAACCAGTTTTAATGCAATTTAAATCTGCACCAGTATCGAACAATGCAATGGTATCAATTTTAAAGTCTTCTAAAACAACAAGAGTAATTTTAATAAAATATTTTCTCAAAGTAATTTCTCTTAAAACAAAAAGAAAATCTTCTGGAATTTTTTCAAGAGACTCAATATTCTGAACATCATGATCTTCTTTACTAAAAGTATTATTCGAATCAAAATTATTTTGTACAAATTTAGAAAGAAGCAATTGTAGAGTTTAGGAATCACTCTTTTGTTTTTCTTTTAGTTCTCTCAATTCTAATTTTACTTCATTAATTTCTTTTTGAATATCTTGGATAGAGACATGTTTATTTTTATTTTCTTACCTTTATCAAGGATATAGGTAAGATTGTAGGTATTATTTGATATGTTATGAAGAATAGAAGGTTTTTCTTTTATTTTTTCTACCTTACTTTGACTAAGGGAATTTAAGAGTTTATCTAAATATTCTTTATGAATCTGGGTATCATTTATATGTTTGATAATATCTAAAAGGAATTTTTGCTCTTTAGTAAGGACATTTATTTGTTTTGTTGTTTCACTATCTAAAAAATTGGATGAACTAGTAACTAACTCATCAACCTGTAAGGGTTTTATATCTTCGGAATCAGAAGAGAAAATTCGTAGTTCGGAATCAGAAGAGTCTATAAGTAAATTGGATATTCTAGACATAATTTCTTCATCTAGTTGAATTTCATGTAATTTCCTATTTATTTTGTAGAATCTAGAAGTATGACCCTTTTTGCCACATTTGTAGCAAGTAATATCTTTATACTTACTAGTGGATGTTGGTTTCTTGGAATTTTGTTGTTTGGATCTTTTGTAATAAGGTTGTTTATAAACTCATCATGGGATTTGGAAGATTTTCTTCCTTTGTAGGCTTTGGAACCTTTTGGGTCTGTATTAGTATGGAATTTATTTTTGTAATTTCCCGTGCAAGAGGATGGTTTGCCGGTATTGATATCAAACTGGTGACAAAAAGAACCTAACTCTAGTTTAGTTAGTTTTAATTCCCATTTTAGGTGTTTTTGGAGTTTTAAGTCTTGATAAATTTGAGACCCTCTTATTGGGTGAGACTAATCAATTCACCATAAGTGAAATCATTATAAGGTATGATCTATTGCCTTGAGGATTCCCTAATTTTATTTCTAACTTTTTTGCCTAAAAAGGTTGGTAAACCTACAAGGAATTTTTCTTTCCAGAAAGGTTGAGGAATTTTTCTTTCCAGAAAGGTTGGTTAGAGTCTTCTCTAAGCATTACTCTAGTTAGAAATGTATTTTTGTACCATTGGAAATACCTAAGTTTTTTGCATCTAAGGTTTGAAAGGAGTTTGTCATTTTTATCTTTTAGATGTACAGGATCACTTACGAAGTGTAGGGAAATAGTTAGAATTAAGGTTGTAATTGTATCCTGTTGAGGATTTGCTTGTTCATCTAGGATAGACGTTCCTATTTCATCTATTTTTATGGAATTTAGAATATCTTCTTGTTGTTGTGAGGTGAGATAATAATCTCACCATCCTTTAAGTTGGCCTGAGAACCCCACTATAAGGAGTTCAGCAATAGTCTTATCTTCGGTTCCTATTTGGGTTTTATAAGCATTGACAGCCATAGTCATTTGCTGTAAAAAAAACTAAGAATACCATATTCAGTAATTCTATCTATGTTCCAATCATAGACAGATGAGGCATTGAAGCAAGATTGAGCTATTGGTTTTAATTATATCTATATCTAGTGTGGGAATTATTTGTAAAGATTTGTAAACTTGCAAGGATTGTCTCCAAGTCATTCTATTGATTTCAGGGATGGGTTTCTGAAATTGTCCTGAGGCATTACTATCATCAGAATCTTGACTGATTGCATTTATTCTAGAAGTTGGAGTTTCTGGGGCAATCTAGTTGGAATCTGTAGGCTGGTTAGAACTATTGATAATTGGATCAATTTTGCTTAATTGGTCCTGGATGGCTTTGATGAACTCAATTCTGTTATCCTGGAATTTTTGGATACTATTTTTAGACATCTGAAAGGGTTTGAAAATGAGATTTTTATTTATTTTTGAATCCGTTTTGGATGTTTGGGGATCTAAAAAACCTGTGTTGTTTCCCTAAATGTTTTTCTATATGATCAAGTTGTCTTCCTAAGGTGTTGAGATGTGTATTTGAAAAGTTATTTTGAATAATAATATTTTTTATGTTGGTTTTGTCATCACTACTCAGATTTTTTAGAGGAATGACATTTACAGTCTGATCACTTAAAGGGATTTTTATACCCTGAAAAGGTGGATGTGTGCACTAGATTTTCTAGAATCTGTAATGGTTTCCCATTCAAGGTTTTTTGTTCCTAATGGTAATTGGATTAGCAAATTTAAAAGGATAGTCTACGGAGTTTTGTGAAGCATAACATTCAAACCAATCAAAAAATAGAATATGAGCTTTGTTTTCACAAACAAATTCATAAAATTGATCTTGAATCTTTTTCCTGGTTTCTGAAAATTTTTTAAAAAACTAAATTCTTTTTTCATGGTTATGTTCAGCATAAAAATTATCGTGTAGGAATGTTGTGTCAACTTGAAATTCTTTTTCAATAACATTTAATTCATGAACTAGATTTTCAGTTATGGCTGAAAAAGTCGGGCTTGTTGGTTCTTATTCTGGTTCAGCTTGTTTGGGCTGATCAAAGGAGGTATTTTGAACTTGAGTTGAGAAACTCTCTGTCCTTGGGTTGATATAAACAGGTCTAGGTATTTCTGAGGTATAGTCTACATTTCATAGGATGGTATTGGTAGGTATATCAGATGTTGAATGTCTAGGCATATATGGTATATTAATAATCGAAGGGAGTTGTGAAATTCTTCCTAAATCTACAGTTTCTGATATAGAAGATTTGTCAGAGTATCTACTACTAGTAGATCTTCTATTAAAAGAGAGCCTAACTCTCCTATCATGGTATTGAGTTATTTGTTTTAATTGGGTATTGGGCCTTAAGAGCTCAATGGGCTCAAGCCGAGTAATTCCTTCTAAAATCCACTCTTCTAGAAGAGATATTTCTCCCCATTAGATGCTCCTAGGTGTTACAGCATTTGCTCTACTAAGATCTGTTTGTAAAAGAAGGGTTTCACCTTTTTACTATATAATCTAGCACCAGAGCTTTATAATGAACTCTAAAAATTAAAGCAACTGGAATAGAACCTTCAAGCATTTGGTAATTATGAGTTTTGATTTGTAAAACTAAGGATTTTAAGATATTTTTTATCATTTAAAGAAACAGAAAAGTTTGGATAACAATCAAAAGATATAGGAGCCATACATTAACTGGATTCAATAGAACTTAACAAGGAATTTTCAAAGTTTGTGAATCTAGCACCTCTAAGAACGACAAAAATAGAAGTATTTAAGCCTTCTTTAGTTAGAGGTTTAATACCTACTTGAACTAATCCTATATGAACGTATTTATATTTTCTATCTACGTGTTTTTTTAATGAATTTTGACTAAGTAACTGGATAGTCTCAAAAGGTTTAGACAAGTGTATGTCCCGTTCTTTAGTTTTGATAGTAAAATCAGTTCTAAATAGTTGGTATTTAGAGGTTTTATAGATTTGATCTCTAATAATTTTCTGTATTTTCCAATTATCTATTTCTTTTTCAAAATCTTCTATTATAATTTCTTCACTATTTACTATCTTCTTAGAATCGTTGGAAGTGGTGGAAGTAGAGTTAGAAGATGTAGTTCTACAGAAAATGGAGTCCATAACTATAAAGATTTTATAAAGAAAATTTAAGGTCTCTCTACAATCCTAAGCACTTCCTGGGTATTACGGCCTCTAAACTTAAGGACTTACTTCCCAGACCTTCCTAGGCAAGGAACACTCAAGAGATCTTAAAGATCTGAACTCAAGCTTTATAGATTTGAAAATAGTTTTCTATATACTACCCCCCCAGGCTCTAATACCAAGACACCCAAAACAATTTTCTATATATATATATATATATATATCAATTACCTATTATTTCTTGCTATCGTGCAATTTAACACAAAATCATGTCATTTTAGTAAGCCACAATGCGTAAGTGTACTTACCTTCTATGAAGTGAACTTAAAACCCTAATTTTCAAGCTTACCTAGCCTCTTTGGAGATGCCTTTCACTGTCCAAGGCATCCCCTAAACATAGATATAACTATTTCTCGTCAACTTAAACCATCTATTAACATCCATAGTTACATAGAGCTAGGCATTATGAAACCCAACTCACATCCCTTTAATCAAAGTCTTTTAACATTTAAATGTCTAAAAACATGGTCTTTAGCTTAATCAAGCTTTAAGAGACATTTTTCACTTAAGGAACCCAAAAATCTATACCCATTTCGGGTAAAAATCATAAATCAACCATAAACTTGTTTGAAGAGGTGAAGAGATATGTTTTCTTACCCTTAAAAGGTAGAAAACAAGGCTAGTTTGGTGGAGAGTCGAGCTTCCTTCAAACTCCAACATTTCTCTCTCTTCTTCTTCTCCTTCCTTGCTAGGATTCCCAAATCCACATTCAAATCTTAATATTTAGGGTTAGATTTTGTGTTTGGAGGCTTAGATACCTTCAAGAACATATGGGAGATGGAGTTTCAGAGATTTGGGGGTGTTTTTATGGTTTTAAGGTTTTGTTTTTATGAGACTTCTCAGGAGGAAGACGAGTTTATATACCTGTTTAGGGGTGTCATGGGCATGACACATACTATCATGGTTGTGAACACTTAAAAGTGCCCAAAATACTTAAAACACGATGATCACGGTTGTGACTCCTTAGTCACCTGCATGACCATACTCAATCTCTCACTTTTAATGTCCTTTTAACACCTGTAAAAGCTCAAGACCTAACTCTAATCGTAGGCTACACATATACCTCATGTAAACCTCTTAAATACCATTGATATACTATTGTTATACCACTAATATACCCCTTCTAAAATTCACTTTTTCTTACATGTCTTTTTAACTTTTCTCTTGACCCACACTTTATCTGCTCCTATAACACACGTATCACTTTATATCACTTGTATAACACTTTATACCACTTCTATCATTTTATATGTCACTTATATTACCTTAATTCTCGTTACTTCTAGGCCCTAACTCACAAGCATTATAGATTCTACTAGTAAGCTTTATTGGGTGAAATAGGATGATTTGAATAAGCCAAAAAATGGAGGTGGCTTAGGGATTTATGATATAACCACTCATAATAAAGCACCTCTCTTCAAATGGCTTTGGAAGTGTGATAGTGACAATGATAATTTATGAATATTAGTGATACAACATAAATATGCGACAAGGGTGGATCATATGGTGAATATTTTTAACCTCTCTAGTCTGTAGAAAGGAGTTGTCTCAACATATGCCTAAATGATGTAGAGTTTTTTAGTTTTATCCAATTGAATATTCAGTCCAAGGTGGGAGATGGAGTAGTATTTTATTTTGGATAGATCTTTAGCATGGTAATCGGCCCTTGCCTGCATATTTTCCATATTTGTTTCACCTTACCACAAATAAATTATCTTTTGTTAGTGATATAGGATTTTAGGAGCACAATACTTAGTGATGGTCATTTTCTTGGATACGAGAGCTAAATAAGGTAGAACTCCAACAATCAAGTGACCTTCTAAGTTTGCTAGCCATGACTGAAATTGAGAAGAATGCAACTAACCAGATCTTTTGGAGGTATGGCACCGGTGATCTATTAGAAAGATGACACACAAAGAAAGGAGGATGAATAGCTGATGAATAAATATTTTTGCCTTAATGGATTCTTTGAAGTGTTTGAGCAATATGCAAAATAAGATGTGAAATGTAAAAGAGCAAGAGAAGAAACACACATAAGATTTATAAAGGTTCGAGTGTTAACAAACCCCAGTTCTCTTTTTAGTTGCAATTGGAAATTCTACTATCTCCGAGATACAATAGAGTTTTTCTAACTTACTCACAACTAAGTGTTTTTCCAAGGCTTACACTAAATTCAAATCTCTTGTGTTTTGACGGCATACAAAACAATTAATTCCTTAGTATTTTTCACTGGCTCACACATAACCCAAACAAGAGTATTTCTCACTAAGATCACTCTTGCAATCTATACTCAAGTGTTTAAGGTCAACACTTAAACTTTCTTACAAAAATAGTTGGGAAATAATTTGACAATAGTTTTGACACACTTAAAATATTGTTCTTTTTTTCTAAAGTCTTTTGGATGTCTATTTATAATGTTTTTCTTCCAATTAGCTGTTACAAATAGGTGTCAACACTTTATCTAACATTCTAATGATGAATTATTAAAAGTTGCCTGACAGAATGTTTTCGCGAGTGCACTTTCTCCTTTGTGATCACAATTTTTGCATTTGTCCATTGGAGCTTTACACATGGTAGCCTTTGACTTGTTCATTCTTCCAACAACTCTTCAATGGCTAGTCCAGTCAACTTTTACGAGATTGACATAATTTTCTAGATCGCGACTGTTTGCTTCTTGGACGCGAATACTATTTTCCCGACTGTGAAATGTTTCTAGATCTCAAGGGACTTTTGCATTGAAAGGGTCTCAAGCACGAATGCTTTTCTGGTCGTGCACTTTGAAAGTTCATATAGCTGTTATGGTCTAAGGACACGTGACATTCTGATTGAGGCTCCTTCAAATGGTCTTAGAGATTTGAATTTCACTCTTGCAAAATTCCCTTGTGCGAGTGCGCCTTTCAAGCCATTTTGTTTCTTCAATTATTCCACTAAGTAAACATTGGTTTATTGACTTGAAACTTTATATGCTATAAAAAAAAATACTTAAATAAACATATTAGTCACATTTAGTTAATTATTAAGATCAAAATAGAGATCAATGACCCTTATGTCAATATGATCATTTTACTCTGCTTTTCTGGAAAATAAATATGCAAACAGCAGATGGCATAGAGACTACTTGGCTTAATATTTTCTTTGCAAAAGTTGAATTATTTGCATGGTTCGCATTTAGAAGTAAATTAGCAACACAAGATTTCTTGTTCGCACTGCTTTTGTGTCCTATTTCGTGTAATTGTTGCTTGTTCTGTGGGAAGTTTGGTGAGGATGTCAATCATATTCTCTTGCACTGCACATTTTCGTGGAAAATCTGGTGTTATCTTCTAAAGTAGTGGGGGATCAACTTGGTGGTGCCCAGTAATCTTGCCAAGTTCTATGTTTTAAGTGGAGATTCTAGAGGAGCATGTTTTTCTCTATGCTGTCGTCTCTTTGGCTATGTCGTAATACCGCTTGCTTCAATGATGTGCGCCCAAATCACTAGTCCACAATATCTTTAATCTTCCTTAGAGTTTGGTAATGGTTCAAAGCCACTCATCCAGTTTTTCCCTACAGTATGTCTTGCTTAGAGGGATCACCCATTGGAATTCAAAGCTGAAGCAACAATAGAAGATGACACCTTGTTCCTAGATAGGATTTCTTTGCAGATATGTTCTTCAGTTTGTTTTGTACTATACTTGTTTGCCTTTGCTCTTCTATGGACTTCGCTTAGTTTAAGAAGAAATTTTTTTTTTTTTTTTATCATTTTAATCTTTGATTAATGTGGTTTTTTCTTTCAACTTTATTAATAAAATAAATATGATTATAAAAATAAAAATAAAATAACCCTTTTACTCAATTAATTAAACCCATATTAATAAGATTTATCTTGCACCTTTTTATAAAATTATGTAGACAGTTAACTAAGTACTTAAACAAAAGAAATTGATCAATTTGCAATTTAATTTTCACAATAAATTTGCATCGATATATGCAAACTCATGATTTTTGGGTATTAATCAATATCCGACATTTAATTTAAATTTCACAATAAATTTGCATTGATATATAAAAACTCATGATTTTTGGGTATTAATCAATATCCGACCAATTTCATGAATTTATGTAGAAGCTATCAAGATAATGAAAGTATATGGTGTTCCAATTCTTATCGACGCCATAAGATGAAGAATGTAGTTTAGGACGTTAGATAGACATCACAATAGTCAAAATTTGTGGATTACATGATCTTAAGATTAAAGATAGAGGAAATCATTTGTAAATGAAAGTGAGAGCTTCTAGTGATATGTGTATAATTTATTTTTTAAAATTTCTATAATTAAAAATATTAGCATCACACTCACTTTTAACGACCACATATTTGCCGTCGTTTAATCCCTAAAAATCACTAAATTAACATGAGGGATGCTGATAAGACTTTCTCATATACTTTTCTTTATACACTTTTAATATAAAAAAAGATGTCTTTTCTTTTTATAAAGTCCTAGCTTTAGTTATAAAATAATGATAATTTATATGTTATTTTTATATTAAAAATATAAAGTGGAAAGTGTATGAAGAAGTTTTAGTAGCATCTCTTAAATTGACACAACAACTAACATTTTAGCAACCACAATATGTTGGATGCATTTAGAAATATAAAACTAGATTATAATTTAGATTATAATATAGTTTAATAATAAATTTAAGCTGCTTAAACTAATAATTTGTGTTTGTTAAAGTAAATTATTTGGAAAAAAAATTGTTATAATCTTCTTAAAGCATCTCCAACAAACTCTTTCTTTAAGCTATACTATTTATTTTTAAAAATTATTTCATAAGAAAGGTCTTCAATGAGATAAATTATTCGGTACTTAGTCTATTAGATTATCCATAAAGTAATACAATCATATAATGACACATATTTAATTGTTTTATTTCATATTGCATGACAATTAATGAATATGTATACATGTCACTATATAATTATATTAGTATACGGATGAGGTGGAGACTGACTTTACCTGAGAATTTCTCCTCTAATAGACTTTTTATCTTTCAAATTTATAGTAGAGAGTGAGTTTGTAATATTTACATCTAGAGATTCAAAGTTCATTCGTTATTCTAATTATAATTAATGCACATCCACCTTCTATGCATATTCTAAATAAAGGTGTACAAAGGTTCAGTTATACTGAATTACTAAATTGAACCATTAAAATTCGGTAACCAATTATCGTACCAAAAAAAATTTGGTTCGATAAATGGTAGTAAAATTTGAGCTATTCGGTGAATAGCCGAATTTTTATATTTTTAATTTTAAGTTTATTTTAAATTCTTATGAATTTTATTTTATTTCAAAAACATGTTATTTTAATTTATGTTATATTTTAATTTATATATTATTTTTATTATAATTAAATAAATTAAAAAAATTAATAAATTTAAGTAAAATTTAAAAATTCGGTTAAAATTTCTGTTGTTAAGGTAATTACTAAAATTTTAAATTCGGTAATTGGTAACCAAATTTTTTATTCGGTTTGATAATCGGTGAAGCTTTTTTGAAGAATTCGATATTCGGTTACTAAAATTTTTTCAGATCAATAACTGAGTTACCGAATGCTCCCCCCTAATTCTTTATTCTTATTAGTGTGTTTCTCAAAAAATTCTATTCTCTTTTCTCATAATAAAAATTATTCATTTTTATTTTGTTAAATATTAATTTGTATGTAAAATGAAGAGTAAAAATATAAATTCAATATTCGGTTACCAAAATTTTTTCAGTTCAATAACTGAATTATGGAATGCTCTCCCTAATTTTATATTCTTATTAGTGTGTTTCTCAAAAAATACTATTCTCTTTCCTCGTATTAAAAATCATTTATTTTTATTTTGTTAAATATTAATTTATATGTAATAAATAAAATGAAAAGTAAAAATATAAAGAATGCATTGAATTTGTAAAAATATTTTACTATTTATATTTAAATATACTTTAAAATATTTTTTTATTCTACAAAATATACTCTTTAAAATGAAAAGCATTATTGGGTCTCTAATAGATTTTTCTATTTTTCGTTCTCTCTTGTTTTTTCGCCAAATGACATGTTATACCATTAACCCCTTTGTCTTTCAGCATTTTGTCATCTCTTTCTCTTATTCAGCTCGGTATCACGGGCTCACACTTGGGACCATGTGGCACTTACTTGAGTTGCGTTCAAGCAAGTCAGCTAAGAGTTATTTCGCTAATTCTGCATATAATGGACATGAGTTAGATTCGGGCCAACAACTGAATAACTAATAGCAATTGCAAGCTTGGTATGATAGCATAACCAAAATAGGACATAAATACAATAAGCAATCGTATAACCATGACATCACATCGAATAGGCACAACCACATAAAGAAAGGCACAAAATGAGTAGAAACCAAGTAAGCATTTCATTAATATTCGATTGAGTATTACAAAGATGGCCAAGCCATTATAGCATGTTCGTGTGGGTAAGGGGGCACCCACAAGGCGAACGGGCCCGTCAAGCTTCCGATCCAAGCAACTAGTCCAATTGGTGACTAGTCACTCCCCTCTAAAGAGCAATAGGGGCATGTTGGGACTTGGCAGGAGGAAACATCAATATGTTCCACCCATCACTCCCCTTGAAATTACAAAAATAAAATTAAATTTGAAAAGACTGTTCCGCCCTTTCATTACAATGTTCTTCCCTCCCGGATTACAAGATGGCCTACAAGATGGCCCCCCTTACATTCTCCCCCACTTAAATAGTCAATGCCCTTGTCGACTGAATCTTTTTGGTTGGCTTCAATCTGCATGCTGAAGGAGGATAAGTCTTCGGTTTTCTTTCAGGTGATCTCTTTGTCGCTCTGGCCCTTTCACATGACCAATTATTTTTTTGAATTGTCGCCTACTGGATGGCTGCATGCATCTACTAGAATCTCCCCCATTGATTTGTTGGTTGGTGGGTGTTTGCTGATGGCTGGTCTTGTTGCTTGTTGTAGTTATAATCTTCCTTGTCTGGATGATATGGCTTCAAGATGCTATCATAGAACATGGGATGAACTTGTACCTACGATAACAATTATTTTTATAGTCGCTTCGCCATCACCATATCTCCCAATTGGAATTGTTGAGGTCGTCAATGTGCGTCTTCCCATTTCTTCATCTGATGGGAGGCTTTCTCTAAATGGTTCTTGCAATCTCTTCACTCTGTCTCAATTCTTTTGTGAAAGGGAAGGCCTTTGTAAGGTACATCAAGAGGGTAAGGCGCCGGAGGTTGTTGACCTGTAACAATCTCAAAAGTACTTTTGTTAGCAGTTGAGTACTTTTAACAGTTGAAACAAAATTGGGCCACATCAAGTGAAGATGGCCAATTCTTCCAGCAAGCATTGATAAAATGTCGCATATCTTCTTCTAAGATCTGTTTTTGTACAGGAGCCTCGAAACGAGCCCTTGAAAATGAATAGATCACGTCTACAGAAGCTTCTTTAATTATTTCTCCAACTCCGCTAATACTGGGGGGCTGAAATTATTTTCTTTTTGCTCACAGGGTTTAGTGTTGTTGGGACCACGCAAGGTGTCTCATTATTAAGGAAGATGAGACAACTAGCGGCCAGTATAGGAACTGATGGCTCCGAGGAACTTTAGGGCCCCCGTATTTGAGGTATCTCTAGTGTCCTCCTTATGGATATTCTCTTCCTCTTGAAATGAATGTAGAGCATTCAATGCTCCTCTATGCAGACATTCGGCAACTCTATGAGGTCCCTTGCAAAGAAAGCAAGAGATGGGCTTTATGGCCCCACTTTGCGATCCAGCCCCTTGATTCTTCATACTTTGGGAACTAGGGACCATAGTCCGGAAGGTGAGGCCATTTTCCTCGAGTTCTGCTTTGCTATTGAACTTCTTTTCGGAAGTCAAACCCTAATTTTGCCTCTTGCTTCCTCCTAGAAATTGATTGGTCCGTTCCTCTCCCCTGACAGAGGTCCTACTCCATTTGTTCGGAGGATTGTCTGCACTTGGGGCAAATGTGAATTTTCTCTTAGAGTTATTTCCTGAGAAGTCATCAAGGTTTTCGGCAACAGTGATAG
>CATIWF010027321.1:0-27102 GCA_949630135.1 Balakata baccata
GCATGCAGAAATCTGAGAGTTATTTGTGCTTCTTCACAAGGCATTGAAAATTTGATATTATATTTTGTACCTTAAGCAGTGCAAGCAATTTCCTTAAAACATCAACTAAATCAATGTAAATGTTTAAGCAATCTTGGGAGATGCTCTTTACAAAGTAGAGCAGTGCTGAGGCAAGTTCTTCCTGTGACATAAAGGTAAAGGAAAAACAGAATGTTAAGTTGAATGAAGAAAGCAGCATCCATATTGATGAAATTATTTAATCATCTCAAATCATGAGCTCTAAGGATATATATTTGATAGAAAGACATAATTCATAAGCAAAATTTTTTTAGCAAGTAATTCTAATTTAAAAGAAGAACAGAAATTGGGAAGCTATTCAATGAATGACAAATAAAAGAGAAAAACAAGTAGAATATATATGCACTAACCTCCTCAGGGACCAAAATAAAAACTTACCTGCCCCTTAAGTTAAGATTGTGATGTTTAATCATCAAACATTCTCAATTTCAACCTTTCCCTGACTATTGTAGCTTTGGGAATCATTAATTAGATTTTGACAGTTGAACTTAAAGAAAATTGAGTTTTATATATCAGTGATGTGGCCATCAAGGTTTAACATGCAGGCAGGGAACAGCAGAAGAACTAAATAGAAAATTCCATTGCAGTTTTTTAGTAGAGTCTATCACCAAGATGTAAGAACATAACAAAGTTATTTCAGGAATTCAAGCACCTTTGTCAAATAGTCTCATTTGATTTCCAAATTTCCATTTTCAGTTATACCATAATCTGGCTAATATTAAGCACTTGGCTTTTCAATCTTTAAACTAGAAATCACAAAGCCACATGAAAAATTTAGGAAGAAAGAATCATAATTTTCACTGGATTATGACCAACAGAAAACAGCGACAAGCATTATATATTGAAGTTGCGAAAAGAAAATTGTTGCTTTCATGCACAATATTGAATCACCAATTTAACTTAACAAAATAGAAAAGTCAAACTATTAAACTAGAACACCCTCCTTAAGACATAAATCCACCTCAAAAAGAAAGGTTTTTAACTGATCGATATCCTCATATCTGTATAGAGTCGGCCTTAACTTCAACCAAGTTTATAATAAACAAGAACAAAAGTGCATCAGGTCAAATCCTCAAGTATACAGTAATTCATCAGTGCACAAACACACACACACAAACAGACATGTGCTAACAAAATGAAAATGACAACATCACAATTTTGCAAATGCTCACTGGTTTCAAATTTGCACACCTTCACTTTAGGATGTTGTTCTGTATCTAGTGAATCAACAAGAGCAGCCACAACCCTTGGATGGTGAAGAATTTGAATTGCACCAACTAGATCTGTAGGCATATGCATAAAATTAAAAGCCGCCCAACAAACTCAAGGGTGAGCATCTCGAAATGATATCAAAAGCATAGTCACAACTTGATTCAAATAATCTTCCATCAATATCTGCAGAAGTATAAAGAAACAATATGTAGGCATAAGCTCATGAAATTTCTTTAAATCAACTTACCCATTAGAAAATAACCTTAATCAAAACTAAAGCTCTGGTACAGAGCTGAAATTAAGGAAAGTTCTTCTAGGATGAATTTACCATGTAGAAAGGACTATTTTTCTTCTGAAATTAAAATGCCACAATAAAATAATTAAATGAGATTGATGATCAGCAAGATTGGAACAACTATATCATGTTAAAGACTGACACGAGTCCATCTGGTTTCATCAAAACCATGTGCAACAGTACCTAAATTTTGATCATCAAGAAATGAAACTATACGGAATTTCAGAAGTTCAAAATTTCCCCTTCCCCTTCCCTATTCCTTTTTCTTTTTCTTTCCAGATAAGTAGCTGAGAAGAATTCCAATTCATTCCCAGCCAGGTAATAGACAAAGGGTAACGTTCTTAACTCTCAAAAATTTTAGTATTAGGGACTTGAACAAATATTTATCTAAATCTATCACTACAAAGAACTTCCAATATTCTGACTGATGGAATCCATTACACATATCACATGAGCCACCATCAAGGTTCTTATAATTTATCTGGAAACTCAATGTCTTATTTTTCTCTTCTATCAGTTGAAAAGAAAGATATCACAGAAAAAGTGTAATTAATAAAATCTAATTCTATTTCTAGGACCACAACAAGATAAACAGAACAATATTTTTACCACTTCGGCTGAGCAATCCTTTGAAATAACACCAAGCATTGTGATTCCTGCAAAACGCCTCTGCCAGTCCTGTGCATTCATATAAACTGATAGAAGTTTAAAAACAATGGGTACAGTATTCTTTTTACCAAAAACATCTGACATCCGGTTCAGGGAATTGATTCCATAGTGATATGTGTCTGTCTTCCCTGCATTATCACCCTCTACACTTCTCACTTCATACCAAGCAACATCATCTTGGATACCACTTAGAATTCTCATCGGGATGAGGAAAAACCTGACCATACTTTCATAAGGTAGCAACTGCATAACAAGTTCCAAATCTTTTGCCTCTACCAAAGCCATCAACAGTTGAATTGCATAGTTTTTTGTTTCATCTCTAACATTTTGGCTCTCTGCAATATTAAGCACATAAAAAACTAAATTATGCAGATTATCAGACTTCAAAATTTGAGGCTCTTCCATTACCAAATTAATCAGCTCCCGAAGACCCTCTTGAGTACACTCCTCATTTTTGTTTTTAAACAGATCATGCACTCCAATGATCACTCCCAGAATCAGGTTATGGAGGCAGTCAACACCTAAAGATCTCAAAAACAAATGCAACAATCGAATCACAGCCCCAATAGCCGCAACCTTCACACCAGCATTTCGAGAAGCCAAAACACCCAAAAGCTTTGCGTGTAAAATCTCCATGCTAGAGGACATAGCTTCACAAATCAGCCTCTTACAATCATTTGGTATATTAGCAAACACCAACAGTGCAACTTCTTGAGTCTTATCAACCTCCGAAGAAAGTGAACTTACAAGAACATCAAGAAGCTCTACCCATTGATCTTCACCTTTGTAAACTTCACCCATCAACTCTGCTACAATCCCACTAAGAATTCTCAAAATAGACATATAAGGCTCTGTTCGAAAGCACTCAAGAAATTTGGCTTTTACGTTAACTCGAGCCCGAACAGGTAACTTAGGCCACAAGTTTTGAACTTTCACAAACCAGAGGACACGGGCAGAATTAACTCAGGTTTCCATGTTAGGAGAATATCTAAGAAGGAAGATGAGCTTTATAAAGAGAAGGAGATTATAGGCCTCAGACCTTTGTGATTCATTTGAAGAAAGCAAAATAGAAAACAGGGTTTCCATTTGTTTGTCATCATTTGAGCTTAAAATCTTGTAGGCTTGAAATTGAAGTTGCTCTGAATGCAGGGAAGAATCCATTTGGATCTTTTGCGATCTTTCAGAATTTCTTCAAAAATACAGAGATTTCAAAATGGCAAGGGTTTTATGGTGGGGCGGAAAATAAGGTTTAACGTTAGCGCGGTCTAAAGAAATCGGTTTTGGGAATTGCCTTCAAATTATGGGATCTGGTTAGAGAAATTAAGTTAAGGGGAAATTAATTTTTTTCTTTTCCATAAATTACAAAATCCTATCATAAAATTAATATTTTACCTATGTAATATGTTTGCTAATTCCAGTAAAAAAAATATGATAACTAATAATCTAATTGATTTAATTAAATATGTTCTGGAAAACTAACTTGAAAACTAACTTGAAATATATAAAATGACATAAAATAATATATTTATATTGACAAAATATATTATATAAAATATATTTAAATATTTAATACAAATGAATTATATATATTTAATTGTTATAAAAATTAAATTAAATAAGATAAATTCCTATAACCCTTTTATGCTGATTGAATATACTAGTTGATTACTTTATTTTTTGAGATATATTATAAAATTTTTCAAATTTGGTATAGTACATTTTATAGTTTTTATATTAATTTTTTCTATTACATTTTAACAAAATATCAACTTTGTGATTCTTTTTTGTTTTAAAAAAATACCATAAAATTATTAAAAAAAATTTAATTTTATTAACTTGATATCAAAATGTCAAATTTGTTATTTTTTTAATATTATATTTTTAAATTAACAAAATATCAAATTTATTAATAAAAAATAACTAACGGAGTATTCTAATCAAAAGTAATTGAATTGATTAACTAGTATATTTAACTAAATCTGAGCGATTTTATAATGTATTTCTAAAATTAAATGAACTAACTAATGTATTCAACCAAATTTCAGAAATATATTAATAATTTATCTAATTAAATATTTTATTTTAATATAATATATAAGTCTACTTTTATTGTATAATTATTAAATAATTTAATAATTATATATATAATAGTTATATTATATATAATTTAATAATTTAACAGTTACATTATTATTTTAACATATCATTTCATAAAAAAAAAAAGAATGTAAAGGAAAGAACAATCTATTAATTTTTTTAGGAGATTTGTATAAAATAACATCTTTAAGTTTCATATTTCCCCACGCTGTCCTCATTTTCAATAATCTGGTTTCCCGTCTTTTCATTATACCAAATTGATAATTAACAGAGATGGAAGCAGAGGACCCACACCTTATTAAAATACGCAAAAATCAATTCTCTATTTCCCTTTTTCTTCATTTTGTTGTTGAATGTATTTGGATTACTGTGTTATGCTAGAAATGATGCGCGTTAATTTTGTTTTGCTTTGCCTTTTTCCTTTTTCCATTTTTTTTATTTATTATTGCGACTGAGATTATGGTTGTTCTTTGCCATTTTGTCCTTCAGCTTGGTTTTGTTTCTCTGCACATTTTCTAGCTTGTCGACTCTGCTTTGGTTCATGTTACTGCTTCTTTTGTATTGCGATTATTTAAGGAAAAATTACTATTTGTTTATATAATTGATATAATCCATTAGTATCTCCCTGATATTTGAAATATACGATTTGTGCCATGTAGTTTAACATAAAAAATTAATATATTTCTGTAATTTGAAAATTATACTATTTATTATATGAAGTTTTGACATATTGTACTAATATCATCTGCAAAATAAATTTCCTAGTCTAATACCCCCGAGTAAAAAAAATATTTCTTTTTACGAGTATATTGTATTCTTTTTCAAATCTTAATGAGATACTAATATATTATGTCAAATTACAAAAAAAAAAAAAATTGTATATTTTTAATTTTTTCATTATTTTATTGCTTCGGTAGTGTTCCATTTGCCCTTCTTAAAATCCCTTTACTAAATCTGCTTCCAGAGTGGTGATTTTGCTTTCAGACTTCTTATTTTTCTGTTGTCATTGTTTTTTTTTTTTTCCTTTTCTTTTTATATTCTGCTCCAATTCGAACTTTTGCATTCAGAGTTCTTTCAAAAATATGATTTGTCGTAGTTTCATTTTCTGTAACAATGTTGTCAATGAATTTTCAAATTCGACTTTTGTCTAGATGTTCTCCTTTTTCATCAATAAATAAATTGCCAACTTGATTATAACAACCGTTATAAGTGTATAATATGTATAATATATGTATATTATATAGTATATGTATATAGACTATCTTGAAAAAGAGTGACTTTTATGTATATTATATGAACAGTATATGTATACTATATGACTATATTCAAAAAAATTCATTTATTATCCACTTCAACCAAATCATTACACTGCTGAAAATGTCCCTGATTTCAAGGTTAAAGGCAGCAGGTTTGATCAGATTAATTGTGTCCTAAGTTGACCAAAATTGAATTAACCAAATAATAATTTATAAACACCGAATCGATTGATAAATCCACCAAAATCAAACTGAATCAAACCTATATGTAATTTTTTTTATTATTATTTATTTGATACAAGATTTGAAAATCTAATCATCACCACGTCGATCCTCATTAATCTGATAAAAAAAATTACTATAAGAGAGACTATGAATGCATAATTAACATTGGGTACACAATCACACCAAAATTTTATTTATCGAATCGAAAGTGTGTTTCTTGTGCATCTGCATTATCGTCAACAACCAATTAATTAATATGTCATTAATCATCGGATACATGCTGTTAGAAAATAAAAGGTTAAATGTAATAATAATAATAATAATAATAATAATAATAATAACCCACTTGTGCGAGGAATTTCTCATTTCCAAATTAATTACGTAGAAGAAACACAATTAGTCACCATTTCCACGATTTCTTCAAACCACAAAATTATGTGTTAGTGGCTGGTGAAGTGGAGTATAGGTGAGTTCTTCGAGAAAAGGAAAAGGCCAACAAAATTTTTAGACGGAAAATATGGAATTACCGGAGATATCCCAATCTGAGCCATTGGTGTCACCAAAATTACGCCCAAAGCCGAAATTAAGAGATTGTTATACCATAGACTCTAGTCCATGTAGTATGTGGATTAAGAGTTCGTTACATGTGTAAGAGCTAATGATAATTTTATAAATAAAACAAACTTACATAGCTATCAAACACGTAATGACAATTTTTGTAAATATTCATAATCCATTATAGGTTTCTCATAATTTGTTACCAAGTGTCTGGTAACAATTTCATTTTTATCTCTAGAGATCTGTCTAGGAATATGCACACAGGTAGGAACATGTTGTGCATCAGTTACAATGAACAAAACATCATTTGAAACAGGAGCTGAAAAATCTAAAGCATAATTTTGTACTCTATGGATCAGTTAATAGTGGAGAGTGGTAGCGGTAGCAGACATAACCTAAGGAGCACCAATAATTTGACTTGAACCTTAGTGCTAAAAGCACATGTGGATCTTCAAGAGACAAGTTAAAATTGGGATAGAAAGTAAACAAGACTGGCCTAGTGTTGAGAGAGGTATCAACAATACCAATCACAACATATTGATACTAGAGATATCCAGTGTCCAATAAAGCTATCCAAGCAAACATCGGTAATCCTTTCCTTCCATAATAGGAAAGGGCAAGTCGAATGGCTCCAAAGTGAAGGTGGGAGAAATCTTCCTTTTTTCACAAAGGCAAAAACTCCAGAGGAATTTCTAAAGAAACAAATTGTTCCCCTATAGTAACCTTAATTGTACAGTGATCAAAAGAGAATGATTGAACATACTCCTTGACGAATTTATTTGGTCTTTGAACAAGAGACTTAAAGTGTATCTTCTAGGTGGTTTTCGAACGATTGTAGGCATCATATGGGCTGAGAAAAAGAATCTTAGTAATAGGGGTTTTCTTTTCATCTAGTATATGATGAAGTTCATAGAGAAAATCTGTTTTACTTCCAAAGGTAGTTTTAAAAGAAGAAGAAGGGGAAAGAGAAATAGGTGTAGAGACTATGTTGATAGGAGTAGAGTTAGTTTCCATGAGTATAAAGCTTCTCTAATCGTTAATCTAAACATAACCATATACAGAACTTCTCACCATAAACAATAACCAGGCTCTGATACCATAAAGCCCTTCTTAATAATAAATCGAACTACTTTCTATGACTTCCTGCCTTCTTTTCGTTCCTTTGTATTAACAGGAAGTCCAGAATAATATTAGAACATGGAATATGATCATGAAGAAAAATAAAAGTGTATAGAGGTTTTATATATTGATCAAAGAAATAAGAGAATTTAGAAACTCATGATAAGAGAGAACATTCAGAAAGGATTTTATTAATCTTTCTCAAACTTGATTACAAACTGAAACTAGCTCTCCTTATATAGGAGAAAAATACACATTGTGCTGTTATGACAGCTCATACAAGCACTAAAGATAATTATTATAAACTGACAAAGGAGATAAGGTCTCCAGCTTATAAAGAAAAAGGAAACAAACATGTTTATTTTACACCAATACTTTAATAAAGTATTAGATTCTTCAGTCCAATCCTTTCTCTCTGATGGGCTCGTGACTAGGAGAGAGGCTCATGTAGGAACAACTATCATAAGAACTAGAGATGGAGGATGTGAGACTGGGTACACGTGTTCTAGAGGGTCTAGCTGCAGAAGGTCCTACCGAGTCATTAGAAGACTTTATCGATATATTAGCTTGTCTAGCATTTTCCAATTAGACCTTATTTTCAAATGGAATTTCTTCCCACGGAGCTTCTTCATGATACGGAGGCCAAAGTGATTTAGGGATATAATTGTTTTTGGTAACAATTTGCCTCTTTAGTTCTTTAACCTCTAATGGATAACTATTACAATTTCCCTAAAGAGAGTATGGGAATGTTTGATAGACTTCAAGCATGGCATATGTTCATACCACTTGAGAAAAACTATAGTATGAACTTCTTTTGCTTGGATATCAACACTCCAATTGTCATGAAGAACCTTGAAGAAGAATTGTTTCCAAACATCCACAGGATGAAACCAACTTAAAAACTTACACGAATTCTCTAGTAGTGCTTGGGCTGCTAACAGATTGTACCATTGTAGATGATAAAATTTAAATGTCATAAAGTGCATTGAACATAGATACCACAACATGTGGAGATTATGTTCTGGGAAAAGTCTTTCAGTAAGACTTTTGAAAACCTCCATGAATGGATATTATGGATTAAATATTTGTGGGAGGATATACGTCTTTCCATATTGTCTTATAGCTGAGTACTATGTCGCCAACATCCTTTCAATTTGTTATTTTTTAGACATTGTTTTGGTGAATGACCATCAAGGGGGGTATTTTTTATCAACAACCAAATTTGGAGGTCCAACCATATAGATTAATGGAACGGATTGAATAGACGTCACCAAATGAAGAGGTGATTTTTGTTTTTGAAGTGGCCTTGATAATAAATCCGCAATGAGATTCTGGTCTCCTTTTATATGCTGAACGATAAATGAGAACTTAGAAAACCATTCACTCCACCTTAACAACTGAGCATGTGGGATATGTTTTCCTTTAAATTCAAGGATCTTTAGAAAAGAAGAATAGTCTATTAGGACAAGGAAATTATGTCCTATTAGGTGAAATTCAAATTTCTTGATATCATTTTTCACCGCTAAGATTTCTTTAAAAGTAGAATGGTAGTGATATTCAGAATCTTTGAATCAGCCACTAGTATAGGCACAAATTTGTCTATCTCTATCTTTTTCTTCCAAAAGAATAGCTTCCCAGTATTCATCACTTGCATTAGTCTAAATGATTTTTTTTTGCATTTGTTGATATGTATAAAGGAGGAAGATTTGAGCAGATCTCCTTTATTTTCTTTACAGCTTGAGTCTGGATAGCTATCCATAGTGGTGGCTTTTTTTTCAATAATTGCTGTAAAGGATAAGTCCACTAAGTGAATTGTGGAGTAAAGTCCCTAGCATAGTTAGTCACTTCCAGAAATTGGCAAACTTGCTTTATTGATAAATCAATGTCAGGGAACTGTAGCAATTCTTGTCCAATGTAAGGACAAGACTGATATATGCCATTTTTTAAAGTCATGCCAAGAAAGTCTATTTTTTGTCTACCAATGTGCATCTTCTTTTCAGAAAGCATGATTCCATATTGAGCTGTGAGGTCTATGAACTTTTGTAAAAATTGATAATGCACCTTTTCATCTTTTAAAAAGAGAAGGATATCATCAATGTAGATCAAAGCAGAAGATAAGATCGACTCATAGATACGTTTTTTTGAAAAAGAGAAAGGGCCACATTTAAGTTGAAAGGCATGACTATCCACTAATAATGGTGATTGGTAATACAAAAAGTCGTCTTGTATCTTTCTTCTTTATGAATGCCAAGTTGCCAAAAACCAGATTTCATATCAAATTTGGAGAATATCTTGGCATCTTTGAGGAAAGTGATGAAGGACGATATTTTTGGCAGAGGAAACTTATCATCCTTGAGAAAATGATTCAAAGGCTTATAATCTATTACTAGCCTCTTCTTACCTCGAACTTGCTCAGATTTTTTGTTAACATAGAAGGCTTGACATGCCTAATATGACTTTGTTAGCTTAATTAATCCTTATTGCAACAGTCGAGAACATTCTTAAATAGCTAAGGCTTGATTTTCTTGATTCATTCCAGGATGAGTAGCCTTGGTAGGATTAATATATTCATTTTGTTTAAAGGGCAAGGAAATGAAGAATTCTGAACGAGTCCATAATGGGCTGGAACACTTTAAAAAAAAATCTATATGACTTTCAGCATAACTATTTTTAATGAGTTGTGCTCTAAGATCATCAAAATAGGTCACCAAAGAGACTGTACATAAGCTTGGTGTAGAAGTCTAAGGAACCATTTCTTTGACCTTAGACCTTGACTTTCAATGGATAGTTGAGAGAGTTGGCTGATAACATCGAACCCAATTAGGATGTCTTTATTAGGTAGGGTTGAGCCCAAGACTTTGGTCCAGAAAAAATAGTTGGGTAGGAATTGAATTTTAATAGGCTTTATAGTTTTGAGGTCTGTGGAGAAATAATCTCCATCAATAGCTTTGAATAGTTCAGTATGGGCTTTCTAGAAGTAGTCTGGAAAGAGTTTAGGGTTAGCTATGGTTTGGTAAGTATCTATGAAAGCAATAGCCTTAATAAACTTTTCATATTTACCAGTGAAGAGTTGAACTGGATAGTAAGGAACAGGGTATCTTTTGGATTTTTGGGAGATAGCCTTAATAAGACAAGGTTGATCATCTAAATGCACTGACCCAATTTGGAAACTTTCTTCAATATCTAATTCACTATCTTAATTACTGATTCCTATGAAAGAATCAGGAGAGAGCTCATCTTCTTCATAAAACTAAGATTCAACATCAGCTTCTTCTAAGTTCACGTCATATTAGTTATGAATATGTTGTATCAATTGAACTGCTTGCTTTGGCCTATTTAGACATTGTTTGGTAAAATGTCCTTTCTTGCCACAAAGATAGCAACAGTCAGTCTTTTTGCGCCTTTGCTATTTCTTTCTAAAGAACTTGAATCTTTTCTTTTTGTATGGATAAGTAGAGGAAGAAGATTGTTTGTATTTATTGAATTCTTTTTCTTGCAATGTTTGCAATCACAATATTTCAGTTTGGCACACTTGATTTGAAGATCTGGTCTTTGATATAAGGAATCCATATCTTTCTTATTGGTCTAATGAAGAGCTTATTTTACCTGTTTCCTAGTTGCACATAATTCTTCTAAGACCATTAACATTTTCTAGTAAATTTAGGACAAAGATAAGTCTTGAAGGTTGATTCCTTATTTACGAAAATATCTAAGAGTTACGTCACCTAATTCTTCTAGCACGAATGATATGAATTGCTACTTCAAATTAATATCTCCAACACCCAATTGATAGTATCTAGAGCAAACTCTTTAATAATGATTATCCAGATCTTTTCTCCTTAGGGAACAATATTTCAATTGGAAGAACTCTATATAAACTATTTCAATAAGATCTACAGAACTTCCAATAAACTCATTTTCAATATGTCATAAGGCTTTACCAATTGAGTTAATTTTGTGGAATTGCATTTTGTTGTATTTAGGAGTTCGTAACCACCATTTTTTTAGACTTCCAATAAATCTAGTGGTGAGTTGTTGAAGTATTTTAGGGACAAGAATCCCAGCTTGATGCTTTGTTTCCATTCAGGCTAAGATCTCCAAAAGACGATTTCTTCTTTAGTGATGAGGAACATCATCCATAGAAAACCAAAAGCCATTAACATATTTCATCGTGTTTTCTTTTGAAGGAGCGGGGGTAGGACCAGTAGTTTCTTCATCTTCATAAAGTCCTATGAAATAAGCTTCTATAGGATGAACAGCCATAGAAAAACCAGTAGAAGCTGGCTCAATTAGTCTAGCTAGGCTTGCCATTTTTATGGATGGAACAATATTGGTAGATTCAGCAATACTAGCAGAGGAAGAAATACTCTTAATTGAATAGGATGAAGATGTATTAGTGCTAGATTCAGAAGATGAATCTAAAGTGTCTTGCACATTATCAAAAGTGGTGTTACTAAGATGGTCTTGGGTAAAGGAATCTGAATCAGAGTGAGAGGGTTCTTGAACCAAGTATTGAAAAAGGTCTTGAGAGTCCTGGGAAAAATAGCTAGGAGGTTGTGACTCAGGTTCCTTTCCAAGTTTATGAGGAGGAGTTAAGGATGAAGTAGTAGTGTTTATGGGTTGTGTGGAAGGAATGGAAGTGGTTTGCTTTTTCTTTAGGGGTTTAGGTTTGCGTAGCTGTGCTCTAAGCATGTTCTGGAAATTTTCATATTGGAAAAGGACTGGGTCAACATTTGGGTTTACAAAAGCAAGGGATACAGTGGTTTCTAGTAAAGGTAGAGTACTAGTAAAGGAAAAAGGATTAAATGGAGTCTTGATATGCATGTCCTTTTCTACCTAAGACAATTGTTGTTTTAACTTGGTAATTTCCTCGTCTCTACTGAAAAGTAGAGCCAGAAATATGATTTCGGATCATTTGCATCAACTCATTATGAAGGACTATAATATGCTTTTGAAGCTTGAGCATAAACTCCCGATGAAAGTTGAAGTGATTCATCATAGATGACTCAACTAAGTTTACTTTGGTTGAAACAATATCTACTTTAGTTTCAATTCTTCTTAAAGTAGAATTTTGAACCAAAGAATTTTCAATTTGCCAGTTAAGCACAGATTCTCCAATTGTAATATCTTGAGGTCTTCCTTGAGCATCAGGACCAGGAGAATGAACATACAGAGTCCTCTTTATATTCTTAACTGGATCTACCATACTTTCCTACAGAGAAGGAAAGTCATCTCCAGTTGGCTGGAACGTACAGACTGGGGGTACCAAAACTGGTACTAGTGGAGAAGGCATAGTGGTTTTTGGAATCAACTGAGGCTCATGCTTCTTAAGCCTTCTTAATCCTTTGTTGTATATTAGGAGAGGAGGAGCAGGTACTGGTGGCTCCAGAGGCCACTGATCTGGCTGTGGTTACTCATCCCAATCAGGATTTATTGGCGTTGGCATTTTTGCTCTGAAAGATAGGGGTTTAGAATAATGGACAACATAATCATACATTTCAGATGGTTATCATAACAAGCCAATAGATAGATTGTTGTCATCAAATCTCCTTCTTATGACTTTATCAGATCCATTCTTCTTTTTCTTGGAAGAAGAATCATCATCACTTTCATAAAGAGCATCCAATAAACAATCTTCACATTGACAATCAACATCTAGGACTTTATGATTTCCCTAAAATATGGCATAAATTGGTTTCCCAACAAAATCAAAACTAGTAACTCGTAATCCTTCCTCTAGAGGGACTGGTTGGATCATGAACTAAGTTAAAAAGAGAGAGGAGCTGGAACTGGACTTTGCTTTTTTGAGAAACTTAGTTTCTACTGTGCCATCAGCTTTCTTTGAAAAACAGGATTCTATATTTTGAACTGGTTGAGAGGTATTATGAATTTTCTCATAATTTGTTACCCAAGTGTCTAGTAACAATTTCGTCAGTTCATCTCTAGAGATCTATCTTGGAATATGCACACAGGTAGGAACATGTTATGCATCAGCTACAATGAATAAGACATCATTTAAAACAAGAGCTGAAAGATCTAAAGTATGATTTTGTACTCTATAGATCATCTAATAGTGGAGAGTGGCAGCAGTAGTAGACATAACCTGAGGAGCACTAGTAATTTGAACTTAAACCTTGAGTGCTAAAAGCACATGTGGATCTTTAAGAGACAAGTTAAAATTGGGATAGAAAGTAAACAAGATTGTCCCAACGTTGAGAGAGGTCTCAATAATACCAATCACAACATGCTAATATTGGAGGTATTTGGTGTCCAATAAAGCTATCCTAGCAAACACTGGTAATCCTTTCCACAAAGGCAAAAGCTCCAGAGAAATTTCTAAAGAAACAAATTGTTCCTCTCCAATAGCCTTAATTGTACGGTGATAAAAAAAAAAGGAGGATTAAACTTTCTTCTTGATGGATTTATTGGGTCTTTGAACAAGAGACTTAAAGTGTGTCTTCCAGGTGGTTTTCGAATGGTTGTAGGCATCATATAGGCTAAGAAAAGGAATCTCAGTAATAAGGGTTTTCTTTCACCTAGTATATGATGAAGTTCATAGAGAAAATATGTTTTACTTCCCAAGGTAGTTTTAAAAGAAGAAGAAAAAGAAGAATGTTCATTTGTTATAAAACTGTAGATTTATTATGATTAAATTAAATGTTCATTAATTTATAAATAAAAATTCATTTCTTGTAAACTGTAGGTTCCTTATCAATGAACTATAGCTTACAAATTATAGGTTTATTTGTTATAAACTGTAGATTCATAATCAACAAAGTAAAAGATTCATTAGCAAATAATAATAATAATAATAATAATAATAATAATAATAATAATAACATTATTGAAATATGTTCATTTGTTATAAAACCATAGGTTCATTAGGAATAAAGTAAAAGTTCAATAGTTTATTAGTAAAAGTTCATTTCATTTCTTTGTATATTTAATTTAATGGATATTATATTATTTTTTTGTTTTGATTGCCTTCAATGGTATGAATCCATTGAACTCTCTTAAAGAAGATGCATTATATACTTAATTTAATGGATATTATATTATTTTCTTTAATTGTTTTTTAGTTCATAATATAATTTAGCAGAACCCCTATCTAGCCCTCAAAGATTGTCCAAATTTCTCAGATTGCCTTCTAATCGGTTTTTAACTCATATTGTCCCTTGAATTATGTTTTTAGACTAAATAGCCACTTGAACCTCATGAAAAATGACAAACTGCCACTATGTGCTAACAAAATTTAGAAAGTATTCATATGTGTTGCCTGGAGCACATGAAGATCTTATAATTCTAATTTTTATGGCAAAAATTCATTACTAGACCATTTTTTTTCAATTTAAACCATACTTTTCTAAAATTACTACCTTCTTCCTTCACCACCATGAATATTTATTATCAACCACAATTCCAAAAGTTACCATCAATAACCATATAACTTTCCTTTTGCTTAATTAAAATTATTAAAATTAAGACGGTAGGCAAAATTCCGGATGGAGAACTCACCAATCTCTCTTGGCCAAACATTCACCATTGTTTTATTGGGGTTTGTTCCGGCTCTCTTTTTCATCCTCAAACAATCAATTAAGAATCAAAATGATGACTAAGTTCTTTGTATCTCTTTTCCTGCAATGCAAAGAAGAGTTAGAAGAGAGTCACTGGAATTGCTCCGGTGAACCCTCTTCGATGGTTAAGTTAGTTGACAGAGGAATGGAGATAGAAAGAGAGAGAGGTTTAGAGAATTTCTAGTTCACCCGCCTTTCATACCTGTAATCGGGATCCTTTTATATTCGGGTCTAATATCTCCATCCATCATGTGATAGGTTTTCTGACAGTAGTGGATTTAGATGGTGTTTAGCGATTGTTCCCTGTTGTGACATATCGTCCACATCTGCTGGCTTTTTCACTTTTGTTCCAGCAACTATGTATTTAATGTGTTGAACCTACTCTTGTCAAACACATTTAATGCTTAGTATATATGGATAACGCCTTTTAAGTCTCGCACTGGCTCCTAATGGTCCTTAGGTCTTTATTTGTTTTTGTCCAGACCTTTTGGGTATAGATAGACCTGTTAGGATCTCAGTGCCTCCCGGTGTCTGCAGACATCCATAGGTCTATGCTGCATATGCAATTTGGTTGATGTCTGCCTATTAGTACCTAGGTTTCCTTAGGTTCCCCTAGGTCTTGTTATGCTTATTAAAATGCCTTTCTAGGTAGGTGGTCACCATAGTTCTCCCCAAAAATAGTTGATCATTTATGTTCAACCGGGTCTTACTTGTTAATGGAGAGAGAGGGATAAACTGACTTTTAAATTTTTTTATATGAGGGACTCTTTGGCAATTGGTTCCCTCTCTATTAAACATTTCGCCATGTGTCAGCGTTTGTTTTGTAACCACCTTAATCTCTTGATTTTTGAGGCGTCCTTTCACTTATCTACCTCTGATCGTGTGCAGCCTTCTTATTAACTAGAAATGTTCTAGAAAAATTTAAATTTCTTCTTCATTTTCTTCTTCTTGTTTGTTTTCTCTTCGTCTCTACCGTTTTATGCTCCTTCTTGTCATTATTGTTCTATAGGCGATATTGTCCTTTTGCTTCTTCCAACGTTATGAGTTCTTCAAGTAAGTTCTTTGCCTTATTTGCCTTACTTTGTTTCTACTGTTGTTTTTTGCATATGGTGAGGGGGGATTTTTTTAGGAAGTAATACTCCGAATAGCGAAGAGGAAGTGTGGGATTATAGTAGTGAGTCTACTTTTGATTCAGTTTCTTCTAATAGTATGCCAATCTCGTCATCCCCTCTGTCCATCATAGGCAATGATCCGATAGTTGACACTGTCATGATATTCGATGAAAAGGAGGGGTTCAGGAGCCGTGTCTGGGACTGAGAAAATGGTTTTACTGGAAAATACTGATTCTAGCCCCGAAGACAGGATCTCCATTTCACATAGGTTGCACCAATATCAGATGCGCTATAAATCAATTGTCAATAGTTCTTTTATGGTTCCCGTTAGCATTATTAGGACTAGCACTGTCTCTAAAGGCCAGGGAAATATTACTATTGAGAGTCACCTTGGAGTTTCTATAACTTCAAGGAACATATTAGCTGCTTCTGCTAATGAAAAGGTTCCTTTAGTATACCAACCCAACATACTTGACATTAGCATCCACGAGTTCACCCCTGAGAAAGCCTCAGGTGGGGCATGGTTGGTTGAACTCGAGCCTTTTATCATAGCTAGTGAACATCTCCCTCAATTGAGGAAAAGGTATTTCATCCATGAGGAATATGAAATGGTTGCTACAGATGCTTATAGAGCGAATGTAGTAGATAGTGAAGGTAGGATTGTAGTATATGAAGAGGCCCTACAGTGTGGTTTGATATTGCCACTAGATCCTTTGGTTGAAGATATCCTTCACCTGTATTATGTCCTTTTTAGCCAATTGACATTGAATAGTTGGCTACAGATATATGGCTAACTAGTGATTTGTCGTGACTTGAACCTTGTTCCTTCTCTTAATATATTTTAGTTGTCTATGTCAATTGGACACAAAGAGGAGTATCAGTATTTCTCCAAGCATGCTGGGAAAAAGATCTTTACTCAACCTCCTAAGACACGATGCAAGTGGACAAATTGCTTTTTCTAGTTAGGTAAACCTGGGGTTGTAGCAATCTCCCTTCTGGTTGGAATGCTAATCCCAATAAAGGCGACAATAAGATTCTTTTACTTCCCCAGGAGTAAGATGATATAAACACAATCATGGTAAGTGTTCCCCAAGTGGGTTCTCTAGACTGGGCTTAGTTGCCAAGCAGTATAGGAGGGAGCTCGACGAGAAAAAGGTTAAATCTGCTGGGGGGCACTTATAAAGTGGGATTGATGGGCTTTCAATAAGTGGTTCTGTAGTTGTTATTCTTAATGTACCACCCCTGAGTAGTACCCTAGTGCCTCCTTAAGGAAGACCCTCCTTAGTTGGTTTTACCATGGCTACACAAACTAATGTTCCTTTTAGTAATCCTACGGTGTCTTTTGGGGGCATGACCTAGAAGAGGGAAAGTGTTGGAGTGAAACCTTTTGTAATAGGTTAACATCTATTTATAGAGATTATGTTAACCATATTAATCATTCTACTGTGTGCTATTATGAATGCCCCTAACTTTTGTTTTTATTAGTTTTTTTTTATAAGAGAAGCTGTAGCGCAAGAGCTAGCCCGATGATCCAAACATTGTAAGGTGACTAGCAGTGGAGTTCCATCACAACTAGTTATCTTGCCAATAAGTCAGCTCAAGATCTTCGGGTTACCTTCAGTCGAGGGCGTTCCCGTTGTCTTTATAATTGATGTCACTAAAAGTCCTGTGGAAGCTGTTGGAGTTGACAAATCGAGCCCCCTAATCCTCCAATAGTTCTAGAAGGAAAGTCTCCTCCTGGAAAGGTGGTATTTGCTTATTTACCTCCTAAAGGGCCTTTTGCTACAACTAAATTTATGAAGTCTCTAACTGTGACCCAAATTCATCGTCTGAGTGAAGCCCCTAGTGCCAGTCTTGTTTTTTCCCCCTTCTGATATGTAGATGATTCCATAGGTTTAGATGTAGGGGAAACTACTCTTGTTGCGTCGAGGAGATCACTAGAGGGAGCTATCATGCCATTATAGCCTGAGGTTGCTGGGGGTCATCCTAGCAGAAAAGTTAGAAGATTGTTTTACGAGAGTAACTTACAAGCAAAAATTAAGGATTTTTAGGAAGCTTTAGGTCTTCGATTCGTGGGTTCAGGTGCGCAGCCTTCTATCATGGAACCTAAAGTTTGCTATGACTTAGGAAAGGCTTGTCTGCTTCATGAGGATCGAGTATATTGTGCAAAGCTGGAGAAGAATGACAATGATCTAAAAAGATCTCTTTTAATGGCTCCTCTATAGGTCCACTTTATATTCATCGTTCATCGATTTATAAGTATTAACATATATTGAACGGTCTCTCTAACATGCATTTATATATATATATATATATATTCCTTGTATCACCTTTGTTCACCATCATCATTTCATTCATTTTTTTGTTACAAATAAATCATATTGCTTATGATAGATTTTGCGATGTGTTGAGAAAGAGAGACTCTAATGTGAGGGAAAAGGAGCTCACCTAGATGGAGAATGAGAAGATCTAAAAGGAAAGGGAGGTTGTGTTTGCCTCGCTTGCTGAGATCACTTCAAAGAATGTCCAACTAGAGAGAGAGTTGAAAGAGAAAGATATGACCTAGCAAATCCAAGTGCAGGGCAAAGTGGCTGAGTGGAACTCTCACCTGAAATCATTGGGGGATCAACTTTCTATTGTTAAGGGTCATGCCAAGAATTTGGAGGAGATCCGTAATTTAAACAATACTAGTGGGAAACTAAAGCAAGAAAAGCCTCTAGGGTATAGTCAAAATAGGACCAAGATCACATTCACAACCTAGAGCAACAGATTGACTATCTGCATGAGCAAACACTTTGCCAGGTGGAGTATGAAGAAGAAAAATTGTTAGGTTGTCTTCAAGAGAAGTTTCCACATCTAGATCTTTCTTTTATAGAGGAGATAGTAGAGGCTGATCAGGTAGAAAGTGTCGCTATTGATGAAGATATGGCTCCTAGTACTCAAGAGATGATTGCTCCTATGAAGGGTGTTCCTATTGAGACTCTAGAGGATATCTCTAAGTTCCTTCCATCTATGGCAATGCATGGAGATGTTTCCTTGCCTTCTGTTGGAAATGTTATTTTTCCATTTGCTAAAGAGCCTTTAGGAGATGTTCCTCCTTCCTTAGAAATTGTTCTTCAATGTTGAACTATGGTTTATAGGTTCTTCTATCTTTTTTTTTTAATTAAGCATTTGTAATGTGCTCAATCTACTCCATACTTTTTCCCTTTCTATCTCTCTCCTTTTAATCGATATTTAAGTGCTCTATTGATTCTGTTTTAAGGGGAGCTAATAATATTTCCCTAAGATATGTTTTCATGAGGGTGAATCATGGATTCTCCTGCGACTTTATTCCAACTGGCGACTTTCGCAGATTGAATGTTGATCTTGTTTCTATAAGAGTGTGTTATGTATCTCTTTAGGGCTTTATTTCAATAGGATATTGTAATATATTTCCCTAAGATATTGTCATCATGGGAGTTTTTATGTTCTACCTAGAGATCCTATCTCAATAGGTATTTGTGAGTTTTAAAGAGGTCTAACCTTTGTGAGTGTGAGCTTCCCTAAGGTCTTGTCATCATATAAGCCTTTTATATATTGGCTAAAGGTCTTGTCTTAATGGGTATTCATGAGTTTTGCAGAGATCTTGCCTCTATGACTGTGAGCTTCCCTGAGGTCTTGTCATCATGGGAGCCTTTTATATATTTCCTAGAGATCTTATCTAGATGGATATTCATGAGTTTTGTAGATGTCTTGGCTCTGACTATGAGCTTCCTTGAGATCTTGTGATAGTGGGAGCCTTTTATATATTGCCCAGAGATCTTATCTCGATGGGTATTTATGAGTTTTGTAGAGGTCTTGCCTCTATGACTGCGAGCTTCGCTGAGATCTTGTCATCATAGGACCCTTTTATATATTGCCCAGAGATCTTGTCTCGATGGGTATTTATGAGTTTCGCAGAGGTCTTGCCTCTATGACTGTGTGCTTTCCTGAGATCTTGTCATTATAGGAGCCTTTTATGTATTACCTAGAGATCTTATCTTGATAGGTATTCATAAGTTTCCTAGAGGTCTTACCTCTATGGTTCATGAGCTTTTGCTACTAACATATGGACATGTAAATGGAGTTCAAAATATTTCATTGAAATACAAAAGGTTTTATATAGGACTTATTGATTAAACTTTTTTAGATTTTGTGCATTCCAAGTCCTAGGTAGCAATTTTCCCTAATGGTCTTTGAGCTTATAAGTAGATGTTTTAAAATGTATGGACCTATCCAATTATCATCTAATTTTTTAGTTCTCACTTCTCTTTTATGGACATAACTTCTCATCAGAACTAAATGCCTATATTGAAAGTTCGAGGTGTAACTCATTTGTCAAATAATCTTGCCACTTTTCTCTTATAGGCTTATGCTTTGAGACGTGGAAGATCTTTGACTTCATCCACTAGATCTATGTATGCCCGATGTTCAATCTCATTATCTTCCTCACTATAATGGATTGTGCAAAAACTAGTAGGCCAATCTCTACGACAACCATTGCTTCTTTCTAAATGCAAGATAAAAAGGTGTCTCTCCTGTTGTTGTGGAAGGAGTAGTCCTATAGGACCACATCACATGTAGGAGTTGTTGGGCCCATTCACCTTTGGCTACCTGTAACTTGTGTTTGAGACTGTTGATGATAGTCCTATTGGTCACCTTTGTCATACCATCCGTTTGAGGGTGGGCCATAGATGTGAAGGAGGTAGTGATTCCTATGTTTTGACAGAGTCCCTTAAAGCCAGAGCGATCAAATTATTTTCCATTATCTGTGATGACTTTGGAAGGGATGCCGAATCTAATATATAACATGATCAAAGGAATTTACATACATTTTTCTAGATTTAGCTTCATTCCAAACTTTTCCAGGATTGAGAAAGCTTCCCAGATCTCTCTTAGGTAGTCTTCTTCTATAGCACTTTTGACAATCATGTCGTCCACATATACTTTCACTATTTTCCCAATCTGATCTCTAAACATTAAATTAACACAATGCTAAATAGTGGCTCCTGCATTCTTCAACCTAAAAGGCATTGCTTTGTAACAGTACAGACCCCTATTTGTGATGAATACAATCTTTTCTTGGTCTATAATCATCATGTTTATCTCGTGGTGGCCTATGTAAACATCAATAAAGTTGTAAATGTGATACTCGGCTATTGAATCAATGAGCTGGTCAATGTTAGGAAGAAGGTAACTGTCTTTTGGCAAGCTTTGTTGAGATCAGTAAAATCTACACACATTCGCCACTTTCCATTATGCTTCTTAACCATGACTACATTGGACACCCATTCCAAATAGGTGACCTCTCTGATAAATCCTACTACCAGAAGCTTTGTCTATTTCTTAAGATATGACTGCCTATTGGTTTGGGGCATGCCTTTTCTTTTTCTGCTTTATAGTTTTAATGTTTTTAGATACGTTTAGTTGATGAGTTATTACATTTTCATCAACACCTTTGATATCTGTAGGGGACCATGTGAAGACTGTAAGGTGGTCTCTCAATGCTTCCACTATATTGGCTCATAACTCTCTTCTAGTTTTTGCCCTTACCTTTAAGATTTTCCCTTCCACTACTTCAACTAGTATCGACTTTTCAAATGGCTTTGCTCTATCTTTGTCATTATTATTTTAGGGTTTCTACATTGAGGCTTTCAATTCAACCATGTAGGCTTCACTAACAACCTTCCAATCTCCTCTAATGATTATTTCCCTTTGTGTAGTTGGAATTTTTATAGTGAGGTATCTCACATTAGTGCTGGCACAAGCGTTATATAAGAAAGGTCTGCCTAGTATGATATTAAAGGCAAATAGTATATCTATTATCATGAAGTGTGTATGAAAATGTCAGTACCTATTATCATTTCCAACTTGTATTGTTAGCCATATTGAACCTTCTATAAATATGGATTGTCCCCCTAGGCCAACTAAAGGTACCTTGACTTTCTGTAGGTCCCCTGCAGATCCACCCATGTCTTTGTATACCTATAAGGTCATCAGGTTGACAGCATTACCATTGTCTATCAATACTCGCTTGATTAAGATGTTATAAATCTTGCCTTCTATAACAAGGGCATCTTCATGACCTGCTCTGATCCGTTCACTATCAACTGCTGAAAAGGTAACTAGAGGTGGGGGTTCTCTTGCTTCCACTCTAAAGATTTCACTAGACTTCCTCTTCTTTTTAGAGGGATGGTATTGACTCACTCTTCCTATAATAATGTTGATAGTAGTAGACAACTCTATACGAGTTCTTTTTTCTTCCTTTTAGACTGGCTGGCTTTAATCTTTGTCACTGTTAGATCTACTTCTTTTTCCCAAGAACTGCTTTAAGGCACCTCTTTCAATTAGTCTTTCGATCTCTTCCTTAAGTTGCCAACAATCTTTTGGTTCATTACCGTAATCCTTATGGAAATCATAATACTTACTCTGGTCTCTTTTTTCTACACTCATGGCACTCATCTTCTGTGGCCATTTCAACTTTTCCCTTGCTTTTTTTGTAGCCATCAGTACCTAGCCCCTTGAGGCATTAACTGGTGTGTATCATTTCTCATATGAATGATGATTTTGCCTCTCCTTACACTGGTTGTGCTTTTTTTATTTTCCCCAATTGGACCTGTAATTTTTTGCTTCAAATGATGAATGAGGGGGTCTATTAGTGTGATAGTTATGGTTAAGGGGGGATCTTGCAATGCTTGGTACCTGAAGCTCCGGTAGGTCACTATCAGCTCTCATTATTTCTTCTAGATGAATGTGTTGTCTAGCTATCACCATACACCTAGTAAACATCTTTGGTCTACCTAGGTCAAGAGAGTTGTACAATAACTTGGAGGTTGTTCCTATGGTAAAGGAACAAATTGATGCATTATTAATGCAACAAATTTAGTATTTGCAAGTATACGAACCGATTGCAATACCGGTAAGTCACTCTCGAGATCGATCTCATAAGAAACGGTTCGGCTTGAATTCTAAATTAATTAAAATTACCAATAAATATAAGAAAATAAAATCCTAAACATTCTAATCCATTTCCGAGAGTTTAATTAATTAGATTAAAAATTGAAATTAAATTAAAAGCAATTAAAAAATCAAATTAAATGAATGGGATTAAATAGGTACTTAGTTTCGCATTCCCCAATTTTGCATTTTCCTCAATTAATTAAGTTACAATAAATTTGGATTTAATAGCTTTCGCTTTTATCACCAATTAAATACTGTCATAAATTAATTAGTGTCTAATCTAATTTTTATATTAATTACAGATGATTCGCTTAATACTTAAACCCAAAAATTTTAATCCTAATTTAATAATTATTGTTTAGGCAATTATCAACATGGAAATTAATGAAGAATAATTGAAACTGTCATTCCATAGAAAAATAGAGGTTCAATACAAAATTGGGTTCAACTAACTAAGCATCTATAATGATTTAGCCTAGCATTATTATAACAGTAGTTATGCTTACAATAAAGACTAAACTAAACATTACAATAAAAAGATGAAAGAAGAAAATAACAGCTCGTTGGAACAATTGAATCATCAAACATGAAAACTGATATGGGTCGTCTAATCTTCAGCTGAATCTTCACAAGTATCCAAAAGTTAATTCCAATATTCTCAATTGAAGTATAATAAAAATTCTCCACAGTTGGAACAAATAGAGAACGAATAATGAAGAACAGAGAGAGTAAAAAAATACTGAAGGAAGCCCAATCTGAAGCTAAAAAAGTCTCATAGAAATAAAATAAAGTCTTATTTTGAATCTACTTCCCCTTTAGAATTCTTTCCCCAAATAAAAATATTCCTAAAATAATTCTCTACCAATTAGAGCCGATTTAATCCCGGAGTCCTTGCCTAATTTGGAATGAGTTATAAAATCAACATGAGTGTGTTGAATGTCTTGAGAATCAATATAGGTGTATTATATCAACACGGGTCATGCACAAAACATATATAAAATTGGTGGTCCACAATCAACACACGTAACGCCCCTTAATATAACTAGAATCACATCTAATTATACCGAAGTATATTATGAAGCATGAACTTAAAATATGATAAATTTGAAACTTATTAATACACCATGGCCATGATGAATATGATAAATTTGAAACTTATTAATACACCATGGCCATGATGACTTACTAAATAAAACATTCATGTGTGAAATATTAAAAACTTACTTAAATTACACATTATTGGCTTCACTAGCCAAAAATTTTACAAACTTTATGACGAGTTACAAATTTACATATTCTTCATGCCTGATGCATGTACAAATGTAACTTCTCCCACCCTTTTAAATATAAAGCAAAATCAAAAGTAAAGTATGAACATATCACCACCCCTATGATTGTCCCCAGCTCCCTAGTGGCTTATCTTCTTGTCAACTCTTTAAGCTATCTATAACCTATGTGGGAGATAAAATATCCATACGCTAAACAATCCTACTTAGTTGTACATATAACCGTACAATCCAAATGCATTATATATATATATATATATACCACATTAGCGTACATCACTTACCATGTTTATATCATTATGAAAACATAACGTGCTTGCATAAACATAATAATTTTAACCATATCCATAACATAAACACAATATTATAATATCATAAATCTTAAACATATCAAGCTCTATCGAACTTCCCTAGTAGAGTGCGCCCAAATACCAGGCCTCAAGCCACCTCAACTAGTAAGACTAAGAGCGCCCAAATACCAGGCCTTAAGCCACCTTAGTCTTGCACAAACAATGGTCAATGGCGCCCAAATACCTGGCCTCAAGCGACATTGACCACCTAATATGGTACCATGTTTCAATCTATCCTTATTTTGGAGCTTAAAACCCCATATAATCACCTTATTTCATGACTAATATAAATTCACAAATATAAATTCTATGGTGGTCCAATTGCCACCTAACCTATCAACATTCTCAACATTAAACATGCCAATACTCACACATAAACAAAGTTACATACACATTGATTATCATTCATAATACATAACCATACCTCACACATTGTAGATTCATCAACTAAATCGTACAGATTCATCATTTAGACAATATAGATTCATTATTTAATATTTACAGGTTCATCATCTATACTTTACATATAACAATAAGTATTATAAAACACAACTAAAACCACCATATTCTTTACATATTCTACTCTCAATTATCATTCTATATCCCATCTTAACTCATTTTCTTGTTATTATTACCATAAGTACATTTAATCCCTTTTTATTTATTACCGAATCAACATTTATATCACATACAACACATACAATTCTTATACCCATGAAGATTGTAATGGAGATATGTACAAACCTTCACAAAAAGCACTTTCTTGATCCACCACGTCTAGATCAAGCTTAGTTCTTTCCTCCTGATTGAGGTCCTTCTTCCACACCGGCACCTAAATACCATAACATCACTTGTAGCTACAAAAACACCCATGAAATCACTCAAATCACCTCAAGGAAAGTCTTTTCCTAAGAAAACCCAAAAATCTCCTTCTTCACATCCCTACGCAAGTGGGTCATAACCCCTTTCGGGTAACCACACCCATAAACTCCAAAATCAACACAAGAAAGTAAAGAAATTGTGTCTCCTTACCTCTTGATGACCAAACTAGGGTTATTGGAAAGAAAAACCTAAGATTCCTCCTCCAAGTTCTTTTTCTCTCCAAGTTCTTTCTCATTGATTAAATCTTCAAATCATAGCTTAAATCTTCCTCCAATATGTTTGGTTTATGTTTAAGGGCTTAAAAACCATTAAAGAACCATAGGGGAGGCTGGAATTTTCAGAGAATTTGGAGTTTTAGGATGCCCAAAACTTGGTTAAAATGAGTTAAAATACATGAAAAACTTATTTATTATAACATCTTCGACCGTCCATACATGCATTGTCACATGTATTTCATTTTGACATATTCATTTTATAAATGTCTTTCACACGAAACACATGTATACGTAGGGATTTTGGCGTGATTCACGATATAGACTTGACATGGGTCGGTTTATCGCAATAGGACCAAGTCGTACGTGTCTAGTTATAATTTAAATAAGGACACAAGATATTGAAAATAAAATTAAATAAAATGATTAAAATTGAAATAAATGAAATTTAGCATAGTGAAATTAATTAAAATAGATAATTTGACTAGATAGTATTTTTGGCACTAAGTACATGTAATGTAACATCATCGACCTTCCCATATGCATTATGACATGCATTACATTTGGACATATTCATTATATATATATATATATACATCATTCACATGAAACACATGCATACGTAGGGATTTTGGCGTGAACATATTCACGAGATAGACTTGACATGGATCAGTTTATCGCAATAGGACCAAGTCGTATGTGTCTAGCTATAATTTAAATAAGGACACAAGATATTGAAAATGAAATTAAATAAATGATTACTTTTGAAATAAAGGAAATTTAATATAGTTAAATTAAAGTAGACAAATTGACTGGATAGTATTTTGGCACTAAGTACTTGTAATTATATAGAGAAAATAATAATAATAATTAATTAATTTAATTAATTATTATTATTTATTTAAATTATTTAAATATAATATCAGAAAAAAAATAAAAGTAAAAAAAAAAAAAAAGCAAAAAGTGAGTCGGTTGAAATATGTTAAAAGCTGCCTTCTCAGCCAGATTTTGTCCCTCTTCATTCCCATCTTTCTCTCAATTTTCTCCAGCAACAAGATCAAAGAAGAGAGCCATTTGAAGGTTAGTTATCACCATAAATTGCTAGTTTTAATTTATGATTAATAGAATATGATTTAGGAGGTCCAAATTACATGATTTCCATGGGTAAGCTGCTTGAATTCTGTTTTGATGGCAGAAAG